>JAQZBX010004937.1:0-12488 GCA_029593785.1 Cabassous unicinctus
AAGAAAAGAGACAGACAAGGGGAGCATAATAATGCATTTTAATTATAGTGTAACAGGTGGTTAATATGAATACGAGTGAGGTCTTTTGTCTAGTAACCGCTCTTAGAGAAAAGCGAATGGCCTATTCTGAATACCCGCCTTCCTTCTCACTGGCAGCCTAGATGGAGGTAATGGTGGGGAACATACTAAATGGAGAGGATGGACTGAGGGCCGCGGCCTGTGGAGGGCAGAGGATGGAGGGGGGGCAGAGCTCCCGAAGCGCATGTGAAGTAAGAGGTGGAATGGACAGTTTGTGGTCAATGAGAAGAGTACATAACTGTCTTGACCCATCTTCTGAACCCGGTGGGTATGCTGAAGGTGTAGGAGTGACATTTTGTTGATGGGTGAGCATTCCTAAATATTACACTGCCAGAGCTCCTCAAGGTACAACCGTTAGCCCAATATTTGATGCTCATGAAAATGACCCTGAGCCTGCAAGAAATGGTTCATTTATTTTGTAGAAAGTTAGATATCTCGGAATAGCTCCATCACCTCTACTCTACTAATAAACTTACTGCTACTGTTACTACTATTATTTCTGTTACAGCCACTGTTACTACTTCACTACTACTGTTACCACCACTTTACTATGGTTATTACTACCATCAGTACCACTGTCATTGCTACTGTTACTACTATTATTTCTCCTCCTTTCTTCTACTTCTTTTTTATTTTGGGACTTAAAGCTGTCATGTTAATTTTCTGGAAAGTTCGCTTTTATACAATATTGCACTCCTTGAAGCTGAATTTAAAAATCCTTCACAGTAGCTTATCTGTATAAAGGCTAGTGAAAATTGAAGAGAGGGAAGAAATAAAATAAGAAAATGCCTCCCTTGAGCTGAAAGAAGCTCAAACCAGAAATGGTATGTTCAAACTAGAAAAAAGAAAGTTGGCAGCTATGGACAATCTCAAGCTGCACCATCCCTGCCCCCAGCTCCCCCCAAGCCTTTTCCAACTACCACAATGCAGCAGACACATAGATTATGGCCAAGACATGTGGATGTTTGACTTAGGCTGTCAAGAGACTGATTAGCTTCATGTAAGCAGGATGTACAGCTGGTTTTCTCCACCTATATAACACAGATAACTTTCTCAGCTGAAAAAGAAATCAAACCCCGGGACGTTTACCACTCTTTAATATTTAACCTTAACACACTACAGGCATAGCTCATTTGATTGTGCCTCACTTGATTGCACTTTGCAGATAGTGCTTTTTTTTTTCAATAAATTGAAGCTTTGTGGCAACCTTGCGTTGAGCACGTCTATCGGCGTCATTTTCCCAACAGCAAGTGCTCTTTTCACGTCTCTTAATCACATTTTGGTAGTTCTCACAATATTTCAAACTTTTTCATTATTATTATATCTGTTTTGGTCATCTGGGATCGGTGCTCTTTGATGTTACTATTCTAATTGTTTGGGGACACCATGAACCACACCCATATAAGATGGCGAATTTAATCTATAAATGCTGTGTGCGTTCTCACTGTTCCACCAACCGGCCGTCCCCCATCTCTCCCCCTCTCCTCGGGCCTCCCTATTCCCAGACCAACAACATTGAATTAAGGCCAGTGAGTAACCCTACAATGGCCTCTAGGTGTTCAAGTGAAAGGAAGACTCACACGTCTCTCACTCTAAATCAAAGGCTAGAAATGATTACGCTCAGTAAGGAAGGCATGTCAAAAGCCGAGAAAGGCTGAAAGCTAGGCCTCTTGTACCCAACAGTTAGCCAAGTTGTGAATGCAAAGGGAATGTTCTTGAAGGAGATTCAAAGTGCTACTCTAGTGAGCACACGAATGATAAGAAAGCAGAACAGCCTTATTGCCAACATAGAAAAAGTTTTGGTAGCCTGGATAGAAGATCAAACCAGCATAATATTCCCTTAAGCCAAAGTCTAAGCCAGAGCCAGGCCCTAACTCTCTTCAATTCTATAAAGGCTGAGAGAGGTGAGGAAGCTGCAGAAGAAAAGTGTGAAGCCAATAGAGATTGGTTCATAAGGTTTAAGGAGAGAAGCCATCTCCGTAACATCAAATCGCAAGGTGAAGCAGCAGGTGTGGATGAAGAAGCTGCAGCGAGGTATCCAGAAGATCCAGCTAAGACCCCTGATGAAGGTGGCTACACTAAACCACAGGTTTTCACTGGAGACAGAACAGCCTTCTATTGGAAGAAGATGCCATAAGACTTTCCAAGCTAGAGAGGAGAAGCTTCAATGCTGCTAAGGACAGGCTGACTGCCTTGTTAGGGACTAATGCAGCTGCTGACTTGAAGTTGAAGTCAATGCTCATTGACCATTTCGAAAATCGGAGGGCCCTTGGAAATTATGCTAATCTACATGGCCTGTGCACAAAGCCTGAGTAACAGCACATCTGTTGACAACATAGTTTCCTGAAAATTTTATGCCCACTGTTGAGAGCTACTGCTCGGAACAAAAGATTCTTGTCAAAATATTACTGCTCACTGACAATACACCTGGTCACCCAAGAGCCCTGATGAAGATATAAAATGAGATTACTGTTGTTTTCATGTCTTCTTATACAGCATCCATTCTGCACCCATGAAACAAGAAGTAATTTTTACTTTAAAGTCTTACTATTGAAGAAATACATTTCATAATGCTATAGCTGCCATAAATAGTGATTCCTCTGATGGATCTGGATAAAGTCAACTGAAAACCTTTAGGAATGGATATACCATTCTAGATGTCAGTAAGAACATTCATGAATCCTGGGAGAAGGCCAAAATATCAACATTAACAGGGGTTTGGGGAAGGTGATTCCAACCCTCATGGATGACTTTGGGAAGTTCAAGACTTCAGTGGAGGAAGTAACTGCAGATGTGGTAGAAATAGCAAGAGAACTAGAATTACAAGTGGAGCCTGAAGATGTGACTGAATTGCTGCAATCTCAAAGTAAAACTTTAATGGATGAGGAGATGCTTCTTATGGATGAGCAACGAAAGTAGTATGGAATCCACTCCTGGTGAAGATACAGTGAACATGGTTGAAATGACAAAAAAGGATTCAGAATATTACATACTTATTTGTTAAGCCAGCATTAGGGTTTGAGAAGACTGACTGCAATTTTGAAAGAAGTTGTACTGTGGGTAAAATGCTGTCAAACAGCATCTCATGCCACACAGAAATCTTTTGTGAAAGGAAGAGTCCATTGATACAGCAAACTTTAATATGGTTTTATTTTAAGAAATTGCCACAGCCACTGCAAACTTCAGCAACCATCACTCTGATCAGTCAGCAGCCATCAGCATTGAGGGAAGACCTTCCACCAGCCAGAAGATTATGACTCACTGAAGGCACAGTTGACGGTTAGCATTTTTTAAAGCAATAAAGTATGCTTGAATTAAGATATGTATATTGTTTTTAAACATAATGCTATTGCACACTTAATGGGTTAGAGTACAGTGTAAACATAACTTTTATATGCACTGGGAAACCAAAAAATTTGAGTGACTTGCTCAATTGTGAAATTCGCTTTATTGCTGTGGTCTTGAATCAAACCCGCAATATCTCATGAGGTATGTCTGTAAATATTATTTTTAGAAATAGATGAGTTGCTGCAATTAACAATGATCTTACTAATTAAAATTTGAATTAAAATCCTTGGTACAATTTTGAAGGATGTTTCCATAGCTTATGAATTTCTGAGTTTAAAATTGATATCTCAGGTAATTAGGATTTGAGATTTTGCTAACAACAATAAAAATGCTACTTTTTAAATCATTCCCCTTTTCCTTTTTCTTTGCCAACAACTAAAGTTATGTCCACACTAATATTTTATAATTAAAATTATAATTATAAAATTATATAAAATTGTACTCTTCACATTGTTCATATTTTTTAACACAACTCAAAATTTTCAAAAGCATGGCTTCGTAAAATGGCTAATAAGAACCAGCTAGTATTCAGCACTTCCATACTCAAAAGGAAGAGAAAACACACAGGAATCATCCATAAGTAGTAAGTTTATAAGATATCAAGTTTAGGAATGAAAATATTTTGTACTTAAGAGTTAAATACAGAAAAACAAGAATCTATGTCTACATGAGGTCCTAAAAATTCTCTTGATCAGAAGTTACTATTTTATGTACTTCAAATTCACAATATCCAATTTCTGTTTGTAAAATGAGGAATATCTGCACAGGTTTTCCAACCTACTTTATCAGTGAAAATGTACCATAAATATATGGTAATATTTTAGTTAGAATTTTTCGTGAAATAGTTTAAATGGAACAATGATTTTTGAGGATTACACTATCAGATTGTGTAAAATTAATTTATATCATCTATATTTTAATGTTCTGATGAATCATATCCTAAATATTTATTTAACACTTTGATTTACCTTTTGATAGTTTCAGCCTGAATAAGAGCTGAATTACTCTAAGCCAAGTAAAGGAAGGAAGAGTTGCACTTTGGGCTCATTTCTACTTTTGGAAGCATTTCCTATACACTCTATGTTTTTCTAAATTTCGTGGTTATATTGCCCAGCTTTAAAACACTTTGTGTTCATTTTTACTTTCTTACACATCCAAGGAGCACCATATGTTGCTCTGAACTTCCAGTGATGTTCCCTGCTCTTGAAGAAATCAAGAGTGAAGAAGTGACTGGCTTCTCCAAGCAAAGGTTACTGGACTCCTTCACTGTCAGTTCAGGTTGTTCTAGGTTTAACCCAAACGATACATATTAAATTTCATCTATATGTAATGATTCAAGCCTTCTCTAGATCATCTACCTTTTAAGTTGGACTTAGACTGACTAAATCAATCAACTATAGGAGAAGGAGAAGGGAAAGTAAGACTTTCAATAGAACCAAGGAAAATGACAGAATTTCTCTGGCGATTCTTTGTACACATGATACCGTGGACTAGGAATTTCTCCAGTGCCAGGCACTTGGATGGAAGTCTTAGTCTCACTTGGTCAAAGTCTTACTTTGCACAGTTCTTTGTCACAGGATGAGATGTAGATGAGCGCCAGTGAATTTAGAAACATCTCTTTAATGACTTCTCATTTGGTTGTTAAAACAAAATGCTTAGAAGGGTTTCAGCATTACAAAGCAGAAAGCATGACAAGTAAGTATTAATTTTCAGCCGTTAGCCATTAGTGTGTAACATCTCACAAAATGCTCTTTCTAGTGAACAGTGTTTTCTCCATGACCTAATATCTAAGCTTGCACAAAAAAACAAGCTGTTTATCACATTTTGTGGCCCACATCTGTAGCCTGCTATTAGCACTAACCCCACTTCTGATATTCAGTTCACTAGAATCCATATGTGTAACTTCCAGGAACTCTAGGGTATTTTGAATGAAAACAAATACTTTTCTTAATTGGTCATTGATTTTCTATTAACATCTTTTTGCCCTCACGACTTTTTTAAGGTGGAGGAAGAAAATGGAGAATAACATAGGAAGAATTCACTGGTAGCTTTTTGCAAGTTTTGCAAGCTGCTTATTTCAGAAACTTTCTATATGTGTAGTCAAGTAACAAAAGACTCGTTGTTAACATACTCTTAATAATAACAAAAACAATGAAAAGTAATATTGATTAATATTTGACCTCTGGAAGGCCCTGTGCTAGCACATTACTTCATTTAACCACAACCATGTAAAGTAAATACTGTCATAATTACCATTTTGCTGATGAAGAAGCTGAAAATCAAGGACACATAGTAGCTCGCCCAAGGTCACCTAGCTTGTGAGTGGTGGAGAACTCTCTATCCTATCCTGCTTTCTTAGGCTGGAAAGAATCCTCTTAAAAACAGGCTCCAAAGTCAGAAATTGACATCTACTTAAACATGGTGGTTTGAATGTATGTGTTGATCTTTGTTCTTTCCTTCAATCCTAAAACAAAGGTGATAGTAAAGGAATGAGAAACTGCAAGTCCATGGAAAGAAAAAGTAGCTGGATGAGTTGTTGCTGACTTAGCCAGTGAGAAAAGCAGAAATCCACAGATGGGGAAGCAAACAAGAAGGAAGCAAATTTGAGCAATAGAAACCTTCATCTACATTAGCCGGTGGGGTTGGCTGAAAGTCTGTAGGACAGCCAGCCCCATTCCCCTGTTCCTTGTAGCTAGTAAACCATCCCTCCTCCACTCCTTGAGGAACTGAAGGCTTACTTTATGGAGATATAGGGCTGCAATGGTTTCAGACCCCCAAACACCAGGCAGAGCAGAATGAAGGGGCAAGAAGAGGCTGAAAAATGAGGGTAGGGAATTAAATGAAAGTCTATACTAAATGGTGAACGCCAGCTCCCTTACCCCGCCCCACCTCCAAGTGCTACCTGCCAAGCATGTACTGCCTAGGGAACTAATCAATCCAAGAGAAGGTCTTACAGACACTGGCATTTGGGGTCCTTGCCCAATTCTAGCATCAAGCCCACCAGCTGACAAATCCCACCCAAGCACACAGTTTCCAAAGTTGATGAGTCATTTAAAGAAAGCCGTAGGCATGAAACTTACACAGAAAAAAAGAAACATGAAGGAAATAGAGAAACCAAAGGAATAGAAAAAAAGGAACTAAATGACAACCACAGCAAGAACCCAAAAACCTCAACAGCCCTTTCATTAACATCCACAAAGAGAGAAAGCCATCCCTGCATCCATAAAACAGAATGGGATGCTGTAGAAAAGTTCAGAGAATAAGAAGGAAGTCTTGGGACTTAAAACTATAACAGCAGAAATAACTAATTCAACAGAAGGTTTAGAAGACAAAATTGAAGAAATCTCCAGAAAGTAGAATAAAAGTAGGCAAAAAAAGAAAATCAGTACATCAGTTTAGGGGTTCCAACATCATAATAATACAAATTTCAGAAAGAGAACAGAGAAAACTGAGAGGAAACATAAAAGTAATAATAAAAGAAATTTTCCAGAGCATATATATATGTCTCAAGACTGAAAGTGCCAAGTAAATATCCACTACAATGTATGAAAAATATTGCACAGTTTATCATCATGAAATATATAGAATCTATTTTGAGAATGAAAAACCAAAATAGGTCATATACAAAGGATCAGAAATCAGACTGGCCTTGGACTTCTCTATAACACCACTAGAATCTCAAAGACTTTGAAGCAATTCCTTCAAAATTCTGAGGAAAAACATGCCATTCCAAACCCAGTCAAAGTGTCAATTCAGTGTGAGGACAGAATGAAGATTTGTTCCAGACAAGCAGGGTCTAGAAACTTCATCTGTTTTGTACCGTTTCTTTGGTAGCTACTGGAGGACATGCTTACAGCAAATGAGAGAATGAAACAAAGACTTGAAATAAAGGACATTTAGGAATCAGGGGAACCAGGACAGGAAAATGGTGAAAAGCACTTCCAGGATGATGTTGAAGAGAAGTCGTCAGGGGCAGCTGTGTGTTAGGCTGACAGAGCAGCTAGTCAAGAACGGAGCTGATGATGGGGGAATTCCAAGAGGAAAGTTTCCTGAATTTATGGGGCACTACTTTCAGGGCAGGAAAATGTCATGATAAAAACAACGTTTAAGAAGATTCTGGCATGCTGATTAGTTACACGACAGTCCCCGTGGGACCTGATGAGGATATAGATAATTCAGTGTAAAAAAATCCAGGGACCAAAACTGGAAATATAAAAGTGAAATTTTACTGAAAATAAGTCAGTAGCATCATTTTCTTAGTATTTCAATAATTACTACTGGTTTAATAATATTTGTAAGGCATTTCTGAGACAATTTTTTGGTATGATTTTAGTGACTCCTCTTTGAAATGTGTCAATATCAGTGTGAAACATGTCCATCTTATATAACTAGTAGCAATAAGAGTTTTTGGAGGGAAAAAAATTGCCCAAACACGTCTACTTCCTCTGCCTAAGTGTAGATTGGCAATAGTTGCTCTTACCCAGTCTACCACAGGCCTTTGCCAGGACTGGGGGTCTTGGGTGAGGTGGCAGCAGCTGGCTTTTGACAGTGCCTAGTGGGATTCTGATTTCCATGATAATTCTCTGCTTCACCCTTGAACAGTGAAATGTATGCTGAAGTCGACCTGAATACAGGGCTGAGCACATTCTGCTCTCCTAGAATAAGAAATGTTGATGTTTTTAAATCTCAGGTGAAAACAAATCATGGGGGAATTGAAGCAAAAATGGCTGAACTGATGTGAGATTTACAAATGACAGCCTGCTCTTCACAAGGGGAATTTGGTTAGCCACAGGGGTATGGCTGTTTTACCCTGTCCTCTCATCTGAAATGAGATTCATTCTGGATCACTGAGAGGACACAATTCAGACAGATATGGACCCGGGAGGAAAGGACTCTATTCACACTTTAACTTTCCCATCTCCAGACACAGGCTGAAGCTCTCCAGGCACTGGCAGTCTAGCTCAGGCCAGCCTCCCTCTCAGCCCGACGCAGAGCCCCCCAAGCACACCCCAGACGGGCAGACATCTGCTGCCTCCTGGTCGGCAGGGACCGCTACCAGCCTCTTCAGCCCACCCAAATCCACACTTGCATACTTGGGACTGGATCCCAGCTGATTTGCATAGCTGCCTGCCTGCATTTCTTCCACTCCAAGCCACGGTGGAGTGGAGAAGTCAGAGGGCTGGATGCAGCCTCAGACACAAAGTAAAATTAGCGCACGCTGCCACAAGAGCCCAAACTCTAGAGCCCTTTTCAGCCACTGTCCTCTTTTGTCCTGATCAAAAGGACGGAGAGCTTAGAAAAAATTTGAAATATGTACCCTTTTCCATCCTATTTCACTTCCAATTTTGACATGTATTTAAATCACTTACTATTAACACCAACACTGTAAAATAGAATATTTTAGAAAGGGAGCTTTTGGCCCTTTGTTACAATGCAAAATAACATAATGCAAATATCTTTTTAGCTGACACGGTGAAAATGGGGGCAATGGTCCTTGACAAAAATCAACTTTTCACAATAGAGGACTTTCAAGACCCATTTAATTGCTTTAGAAACCTCTCTCTACCAATTTTTTGGTTAAAAAAATCTTTATTATACTTCCCTCCAGTAAGGTATATGTTTAATATCAGAAAGTTTTAGTCATGACAAAAATCTAACTCTGCTTCCTACAGGTAGAATAATTAGAACAAACACGAAGTGAAATTGTAGCTATTATTCTAGAATGACTCATCACGAATAATCCTCTCCTGTATGTGTAAAATCGCCTTGTGGTAGAATAAAAAATGCATGTGACTATTTCACTTTTGATTGAGAGGACGCCATCTGAAGAAAGCAAGAGCTATGCAGGAAAAGTGGGCGCCACGCAGGAAAACAGTCATCTGCCACAGAATTCACCCCTGTGGCCAAAACTATTTCAAAGCCCAAACTACAAACTCTATTTTAGAAACTCTGGAGAACAAAAGGCATTTTCATTTTTCACTGCATTGTACTCAGGCCATCTTTTATGGTTTTTTTTTTTTGCTACAAAATAATGATACATCCCTGAAACCAGATGCATATGAGATATTTCAACAAACAGAGAAACAAGGACAAGAAAATATTTGTGGTCTTTCCAAAAATCTTTCACAACCTTCACATTTAATGGCAATTACTAGGAAAGCAGCAAGTTTGAAACTGTAGCTGAGGCATATAATTATCCACTTTTGACCTATTTATTCCCTCCCCTGAGCAAAGAGAATACTAGATATCTGCGCCTACTCTTTGTGGCTCCTGACATATATAGTGAAGTTAAAATATTTGGATAGTATGTTAGCCATTCAATGGCTTTACTAGCTTTGTCTCAGGAGGTACAGAGTTGCAATGCCCCAGATGCTACTTACGGTGGATACATACATTTAAACAAAGAAATAGACCTAAAGAACACTGTGAAACGAAGCAGGGCTCTGCGCAAATACATTTTCAGCGTTTCAGAGTTTAGATTGGGTAGAGAAATAAGAGCAAGCAAAACACAGTGGGACTGTACATACAAAAAATAAATGTCCTTCATCGAACCCTTTCTAGTCTTGACAAAGGAGCCAGTATTATCCTAGCAGGTAACCTCTAGGTCCCGGGGTCAGAAGCCATGGACTCGGTAAACTCCAAAAGCAAAGTGTGACATCCTTTTGCAATGAATTTTTAGTTTCCTTTTGAATAATGAAGCAATTTCCAGGGTGCACTCAACTTTACATGTGATTCATCCAGCCAAGTTGTTTCATGAAAATCTATACCTTCTATCCAATTGGTTTAATATGTGCATTATCTTAAAATCAAATGAAAGAATATCTAATTCCTTGACACATATGGAAAAGGTTTTCAAAAAGCTACACTGATTGCAGTGTTATCCACAAAGTTAGTGTAATCATAACTTTAGTAAAGTAAGGAAACAGTCATTCTTAAGGTTTGTTGAGAAAATGAACAGTCTGCTTTGACACATGTAATAGAAACCAACTAAAATAAACCTCCCCATTACTAATGTTCTCACCATTAGGTGATGTATTTGTTTGAATGAGAAATTTACACACTCACAGAAAAAACAATAAAGCAATGGTAAAAAAATTGGCAACCTAATGTCTTTCACCCTGCGGCAGAGAGAAATAAATTCTCTAGTAGTAAAAGTTATACAAAGGGAAATCCAATAAATCTGAATTAGAGACTCATTAGTTGAGAGCAATAGTTTCAAAGTATCTAGATAGAGATGAGTTTGTTCAATAAAAACCCTCTCCAGGTTTTAGTTGGATAGAAGAGGGAAGTAACCACAAATTGGATCATGGTGCTGAAATGTCGACCGAAATAAATAGGGAACTCAGGTTGCATAAAAAGTATGAATTATACTGGAAATGGCTCTATCCACTTCCAACTTCAAATAGTCCTTGTCCACGAATACAAGGGCACAGCCAGGATGATGTGGTGCTGACCATGCTAATTTCTCAGGTGCGAACCTCTTCCCTATAGCTCTTTCCTTCCTGCTTCCTTCTTCAGTTCTTCTATTTGTCTAAAATCCTTCCTGTATCTAGGGCAGTCCTTGATTGTTTCTCACCAACAGCTCTGCTCCTCAAACAATTTCCTTGGAAACGCTTTTGTCTTAACTGAAATCTGCTCTCCCTGTTGATGTTACAAAGCTTGCCATGCTCTTCCCTGAGCATGGAGAGCCCTGCATGCAACCTGTTCCTGAAAGTTCTCTTTGAAGACTTTGGCCACCTTCACTCATTACCTCATTCCTTTAATCACTTCCGCTCTCTTGTCCCTGCTTGTTACCAACAACCCAGGTCATTTCCTCGCTGCACTCAACGCCTTTGCTATCTGGCATTCAGTTTCCTGCCATCACCTTGGCCACCATCCATGTTAATGCTCCTTCTCATATCTTGACTTCATGGTCCCCTGACTGTTTCCTCCACTCCTGCGACCTTAACCTCCACCGAAACCATCCACTCAAATGGATACATCTTAAATTCCTTCATAATTTGGAAGGATTTCTTTCTTAAAATTTTGAACTTTCAGAATCCTCTCTTTGATCACAGCTCCAGTACCCTTTCTGCATTTTCCTATCTCATGCTCCTTTTGAGTCATTTTCCGTTCTCAGTGTAACTTCTATTTTCTTGATCCTTTCCATTTTCTTGAGCCCTTCCTCTTTCCCCCTTAAACCTCCATATGGCATGATCTGCTTCCCTTTCAGACTCTACACTGCTTGGATAATGATGTCAATGATGCTTTCTCAAGGACCATCAAATTCAATATTACAGCATCTCCACCGTGCCAGTACCATCAGCCACGTTGTCCTCCATTCCTGCCTTCAGAATGTTAATCACGGCTGAAGTAAAGCCCCTAGAGACTTTTACTCTCTCATTCCAAACGGGTTCTCACTGTTGCCAGGAAATACAAACATTCCTTTTTTGGTATTCCTTATCATTTCTCACTGTTCTCCTCACCCTTTTTCATGTTTCTGAATCCTACACTTACCACAACTATCCTTCCTCTTCTGGCAGATGCATTGACACATACTTCACTGATGATATGAATTGGGGTCTCTACTTTCCTTCACATCTTTTCTCTTCCACCACTGTTTCTGAGGGAAACGGTTTAACCTGACTTTCTGTAGAAAGCCTTGCATGGATTATACATTAAATGCTGGCTTTTAAAGTATTTTGGTAAAGTAGCTTAATCATATCCCTTTTAACCTAACATCTAACTGAGATGTGCAAGTCAAGGAATGGGAGTCTTGTTCCAGGGGATGAAGGGGTTGTTAGGAGAAGATGCTTGTGGAGGAGCAAAGTCATTCTGGAGTACTGGGTATTTTCTGGGGAGGTCTTTCTAGGCGGGAGCCTAAAAATCCAGACACAACTGTGAAGTTATTGGTATCTAGGAGAAGAGAGGAGCTTCAAAGAGGAGGTGAGAACATTCCGATCCAGAATATTCTTATTCCAACTGCGCCCAAAGTGGAGACTGGCCACTCCCATTTAGCAGGGAACATCTACGGAGAGTTGAGGCTGAATGGAGGAGGGAGCATGGAAGAGAATAATATTTTG
>JAQZBX010004937.1:12588-58292 GCA_029593785.1 Cabassous unicinctus
AAAAAAAAAAAAAAAAGAACCATTGGTAACATTTTGGTGTATTTCCCTCTAATATGTAATACACATTTTAGTTGGTTAATGCATATTATTTTTCTTTCATTAAATTGAGGTTAATGGCATATTTCATTTTATATCTAATATTTTCCACTTATACTGTGTTGTTAATATTTTGGTATCAGATTCATAGCATTATCTCTGAGAATATTGTTCATATGTAGCTCCAAGCTATTTCTGAGCTGACCCCCTTGTCCTTTATAAAAAAAGGTATGCACCTAACTTTTTTCAACTTACTTTGTCATTACGAAGAGGAGTTCTCATACACACTTAAGCAAGGTGAGGTGGAAATGTTGAAGAAATGTTGCACCATCATGCATTCCTTCATATGAAGCTTTTACTATCTGGGATGGACATATGGTATTTCTTTTGGATATTCAGGTACCACTTCAAATGTATAAAGCATAACAATGTTTCCACCTACAGACACCAAATTAGACTTCTAATCATAAAATTAAGGACTCAAACTTCTTCGCGAAATGTAACTAAAACATGTTCACTGGGGAGCAGATGTAGCTCAGGTGGTTGAGTGCCTGCTTCCCATTTACGAGGTCCCAGGTTCGATCCCCAGTACCTCCTAAAAAAGAACAAATGAAAAACCCAGCTCTCATTGGGGAGTGGAGGTAGCTCAGTGGTTGAGCGCCTGCTTCACATATATGAGGTCCTGGGTTCAATCCTCAGTACCTCTTTAAAAAACAAAACACAAAACAAAACACATTCACTAAGAATCTATCATTGCAAAGTACTATTATCTTAATACTCAAGAAAGTGACACTGTGTCAGAGCCAATATTTACATGAAAAAATCATGAGGAAAAATACATCAAAATGTTATTCCTTAGTTAAAAGTTTCATAGTTCAGGAAGTTCCTTGATTGGACTTTCCATTTCAGGGAGGGGCTGTTTTCAAAATGATCCAACACCAACACTGTAGATGCAAAGTCATCATCACATCTGTATTTAGGAAGAGCCCATATCTGCACAGCCAAGTACTTTTCAGAATTGGGACCAACGTATCTGGTGAGTAAGTGGGTATGTGTGCATGTGTGCGTGATCTTTGAGTAACAAACTGAGAAAACTATTTTCTGCCCTACTATTATACATATAATTTGCCCTACTATTATTTTGAAGGACTCTCCAGTTCCATGGAAGCTGTTGCCCTTAAAGCTTTGGAATCAAAAGCAGAATGGCTTATCTTTCAAACATTAAATCTGGAAGAGAAAGCATTGGAATTGCACTGACTCTAACTTGGATTGGCCATTCATCTATAACATTTGCATAATGTTAAAAGATGTATAGAGTTTTGTGTATCTGTGTATGTTCTTGACAATATGATCTTAGAGACCACCAGACTACAGGGTTTTCAAGGAAAGTGCCCTTCATTTTCCTCTTTCTGTCCTCAACACTAGCATTATCCAACACGTTGCAGATTCTCAATTAATACTGAATTAATAAAAAATGTGCTAAATTTTAAAATATATTTATGTACATTGAAGGAACTTCTCACAATTGCTTGATGATTACACCTCTTTGACCCTCCTTTTGCATTTTAAAAAAATCTGCCAGGTAAGGCATATCCTAGACTAGAGCCTAGGAAAACATTTGAGTTCTAATGTCAAACAATAATATAGTGAGATCTCAAACCCTAACTAGTAGAGGTTAAGGGATGGAAAAATGTTGAACTTTGTAATTTATACTGACCAAGCTACACATTGCAGTTTGAGCAGCAGTCCAACATAAACAAGACAGGAAGGGAGTAACACAGAAGCTCTTAGCCCTTCATCAAAAGTCTGGCATTTATGGGGGTGTTAACATGTAAAGTACACACACCTTGAAAAAGAAGTTTGATTATACTTTGGCCAACTGACATTGCAAGTATGCACTAGAGAGTGAAAATGTCCTCCCTGTCCATCCAAATGTCTCACTTTCTCCATAATTTTTAAAAGCAAGAAGTTAATCAAATGAGAACGCAGGAAAAATGAGGGTGGAGTTGAAAGGCTTCTCAAATTAAATAACTTGGAAGAACTTTTCTAATGCAATTCTATCCCATAGGATTCTTATTTAATTCTTCACATTCATTCAGTTTATTAGGTAAATCATGTCAACCGCAAAAGTAAAGTGGGAAAACCCTGGAATCGATGAGGCTGAAAACGGATGTCCTGTGACTTCATTTGGGTAAAAACTAAGCAGAACTAATGAGGTTTCTCTCCTATTTGTCGTCTGCCCTTGCTCCATTCATTAAAAATATATTTTTTTAATCATCTACTATTTGCCAGGCCCTGGAAAAACAGCAGTGAAAAACACAGCCCAGGTCCCTGCTCTCAAGGAGCTTGCATTACAGTGGGAGAAAAGCAACGCACAAACCAACAAGCAAGTAAATAAGAAACTAGCAGAAATAACTATGCGCTCGGCAGAAATTAAGAAGAAGATTTATTGGAAAACGGTTGGTGTCTGCTTTAGATTGGGTAACCAGGGAAGGTGGTGACATTAAGCTGTGACCCGAAAAACGAGGAGCCAGCAACTGGAAGGAGAACATTCCGGAGAGTAGGATATTCCAGGCAAGGGAACAACTTGTCTTTACATTTGTTCTACGACTGGAGGGGGACCCATGAGGAACTTCCAAATGTAGAAAGCTGGGTTCAGTTTAGTCACTGATAAAGAGATCAACACAGGTTTGCTGTCTCCTTCTTGCTTTCAAATACATTACCTCTCTTTTCCACACATTTTTTTTTATCGTGGTTATTATTATTATTATGAAGTGGTAGCTTCACTTTGTCAGCCCAGAATGGGGCTGAGGTGGCACATGAAATTTCCAATACTCTAGTACGAATGAATTTATGGAACGTACCCCTCTCTTGAGACTAAAGGTCTACAGGAACAACTGGATGCCAAAGGAGAGAGTGAAAGAAAGGAGAGAGAGACCAAGGTAGTGAAATGCAAATTTTTTTTGGTAAAAGCTGATTCAGCCTGCAATAATACCACCCTTTTAAGAGAGAAAAGATGAGATCGTTTTTTCTTTAGCAGCTGGGAAAAGAGAAAGTAGTAAGAATAGGAGCAAAGGGAGTTAAGTCCATAGCTAGCTTAGCTATTAATTTAGCACGTGAATTTTTTTTTTTTAACATTTCATTATCATTCTTCTAGTCAGTGTGGCCTTTTATGGCAATGTATGCATTATTGGGACTAGAGTGACAAACAGGCATAATTTTTTCTGCGGACCTGTCCTGCTTCTAGGCCTAAGGTCGTGCCCATTGCTTCAGTTCAGTTATCTCCCTTTTGGTTTCTCATCTTTCTTTTTCTTCCACAGATTTCTATTTTACCTCCCTCCCGCAAGACAGGAAGAATATTTAAAAGAAGAAGAAGACATAAGCAGGGTTTGCAAACAGCCTACTGTCATCTATGTGTAGCTTGGTCTAATGTAGCAGATGAGCTGAATTTAAAAACAGGAGCACACTTTTCTATATGCTTTGCAGAGCACCTTACGTTTGGCATTCACAGGTTTCCCTCCAAGGTTTATTTCTGGGTTTGCACTCCTCTCCATGCCTTCAGGGAGAACTACAGAGGAGCAGGGGTTCCATTTCCTATGAACATACTAAACTCTACACTTATTTTAAGTCCTCAGGCATCATCTCTGGAGAATGGGTAGCAACACAGTTATTTGGTGCCCTCAGAACAAAGAAAAGAACATAGCAATTAGTTAATAAGTTAGATTTATGCTTATTCCCTCCTCTTTTGCCCTGAACAAAAATGTGACTTAGGCAGTATGTTGCTTCCTTTCTTTGTACTGTGATAGAAGGCTATGAGTGTCAGACACTGAGTAGCATAACACTCCTTCATTAATTTTTTCTTGCACAATGTTTAACTGTGGTCACACAGAAAGTGGTAAGGCATTGCACAAACCCAGTGTGCAGGACATCTAGCACTTCCCGGATGGGCTACGGTTAGTCGTGTTTAACCTATACTTGAGGGACAGTGTCAGACAGAAAGACACTGGGAGAAGAGATGAAAGTTGATGCCCTCATCATACTGAGCAAGGAAACTTGCTCGCATGAAGGTATGACAGACTCAGCTGCAGCTCTGGGGCGGCTGCAAGTCTACTGGTCAGGATTCCTGATGGATGATAGAGGATGTGGCTGGACCTTGTTAGAGAAAAGAGTCCATGACATTTCTACCTTTTATTTTTAGGCTCTGATTTTTTCCTTCCCATGATCAGTACTGAAGCTTTTGCGAGAAAAATGCAAAGAGAGTTTCATTTGGAAAATGATTTTTTCTCAGGAATCTGATAAATCAAATGCCATTTTCAGTTTAACTTATTGACAGCATAAATATTGACACACACCCCCATGGCTCCCTCATCTGTTTGCTTATTGTTTTTGCTTGTTGTGTGCTCATTGTTTATTAGGAGACATCAGAACTGAACCCAAGACCTCTCTTGTGGGAGGCGGGCGCTCAACTACTTAAGCCACATCCGCTCCCTGCTCATTTGTTTTTGCTCAATGTCTGCTTGTTGTTGTCTTCTTTAGGAAGGACCAGGAACCAAACCCGGGACTTCCCATGTGGGAGGCAGGCACTCAACTGCTTGAGCCACATCTGCTCCCCACCAGAGTAAAGATTTTAATTCCTATTAATCACCCTCTCCTAACTCTTTCCTATTCTTTTGATTACAAATGACGGAGATTAATGAAATGCCATAAAGCTCTAAAATACAAACCTCTCCTTTTACAAAAGCAAATAAAATCATAGGCTGATGTAAAAAGATTAGAACAAACCATCATTTTGCTGTAGACCACAAGAGGTAAATTGACAAAACATAAAAATCTGCTGAATTTTCCCCCCCAATATCTCAAAAGAAATAGATGTTAGGATTTTACATGACAGTTAACTGCAGCCATTAATTATCAGTAATTTAGATGCCATTCTAAATTATGTACAATGTCAATGGCATTCCTCTCTCAATGGATATAACTTTTAAAACAATGAGCAAGCCTTTTCAGAAAAGGCTGTGAATAACAGAGAAAGGGGTGGATGGCCTCATCCCAAACTACTGGTTACCGCAAGACCAAGCGTTAGAAGACGGGAAGAAGAGAGTACTAACTTTTTCTTTACTTCTGCAAATTGTCACTTCAAGTATGCATTTATTTTGTAATTAAAACAAAGTCCATTAAAATATTAAGTCATGAGAAAACTTAAAAAATAATAAATATTTTTAAAGTGTCATCAGGTTTTATTTTCTACCTAGTAAATGGCAGGTGGTTATACTATATTAAAATCATTAAGTATTGCTGAACGGATATATTTGAACACAAAATGATTTGGAAAGAAACAGTGGTAAACCTGGTACAAGTGAATGCTATTTCTAAGATGCCCGGTTATGTGTTTAAAGGCTCTGCCTCTCCCTAAATTTCCTCACGAAGGGAGAATAATCCCTTCTATATGGATCTTAAACACTGAAGTCCACTTCTCTCTGCCTCGTATTCTATATTGAAAATATGACTCATAAGCAAATCATGTCGTCATTCTTCAAACTTGCGCTTAACCTACTCATCTTCATAATAACCACAAAATTGTTGTCTATCCTTTTGTAGACAGCCCCATGCCCCCATTACACACATAAAATCATAGCAAAGCAGAGCCAATGGCTAAAGAGCAGCTGAAACTCCTGGATAAGAAGGGCCGTAAATGCTTGCCAACAGCTCCTCATGTTTGCTCTCCTGTGATTTATATCCAATTTATGACAGCCATTGCCACCGACATGCTTCACTTGATCAAGAACACAGTCAAGTCCTGGTCTTTAGAACGTTCAATGCCCTTTCTTCCCCAGAAGAGCAGGCCCCTTGTTTCATTCAAAGCCCTGTGAATACATATGCTAAGTGCAAAGCTGAAAGAAGCCAGCAGAGGCACCTGGTTTTTGCGTTTTTGTGCTCCCAGAGGGTAAATCTTTTAAGGCTGCTCATTTCACCTGTTCAGGCTGCCAATGAAGCTGGAGCACAGGTATTAAAGTTCACCCTGGTGTGAGTTACACCACTGCATATAAACACAGTAGCCCTACCTAACGCCTGAAAGAAGAGCCAGGGAAGGAAGACAAACTTATGTGAGGGACAGCAGTTGAAGCATTTTTGATACTGCAGCACGAGATCAGCCAGAAGTCTACTTTTATAAATGTCTGCCCATTTGTTGACCTCAGGAAGGCGTTCCTTTGGCTAAGTTATTTGGTTAGTCTAATAATAGTCACACAATCACTCTGTAAACTATAAAGCGATGTACAAATTTAAGATATTATTCCAGTTTAATATCTTAGAGATTCTAACATTGCTAACAAATAAGCTGAGAACAAATAAGAGAGTATGTTGTTCAGCACTAGGGAAAGAAAGAATAACTCCTACCCTGAAGAAATCCTTCCTGCCCCCAATAAAAAACACCACCAGACATCAGGGGGGGAAGTAAGGGGCTTTCCTAGATTCTGGTAAATTCATTCCCATGGAAATGTGACCTCACAGAATATATATATGCATCTATATGACTTGTTCATTTCCACTGACCTCTGGCAGGGCAGTAAGTCAAGGTCTGTTATGTTATGATAGAACCTTTTCAGCTAATTTATTTCTGCATTCACAACAACTCGCTGCTGTGTGGTGCCAATGGAAACAGGCCATGCAAGGTTTATCATCGTAAGAAAATAATGGAAATTAAATATGAAGGTGGTATTCCTGGAAATGTGCAATTCCACGGAATTCCAAAGCCGAGCGGGTTCTGCTGTGAAGGGGACTCCTTTTCCTGACAAGTCTTAGCTCTGTTTCACTCCCATCTCTAGGTTCTGCATGCCGAATTTCCACGCCCAGTTTTTAGGCTCCCCATGCTTACCTGTACCAGGTCTTCTTACGGATACTGAAGTTTAGAACACTTGGAAGTGCTTTTGATAGAGAGCTCAAGGAAGGACCCTTTTCCATCACCTCTGGGGCTACATTCCACTATACCTCTGAAATCCACACCACACACAGATCTCTTCACAGCCATAACTGTTTATAGTTTTTAGCAAAAGACAGGTTTAACCAAGCTTCTCATTTACCTTCCCTATTTTTAGGGATCGCTTAATATTTTTGAAGGATCCCCCTTGGCAGCAAGGTCACATCTGACAGGGACAACTTGCCTACATCAGGGGCAGCTTGCCACCTAGTTCAGTCCAGGCAAAAGGTTTTCTCTGACCAGAGAGGAAATTGCATGGAAAGTATTATAAACCCATGCAGAAATACTCACAGTTTTGGTTTGGCAAGCAGAGGTGGTGGCTCCTTCATGGGTGAAAGCAGGACAGCTGGTGTTGGCGGAGATTTGTCATTGCTAGCTTTGCCGTTAATCAGTCCATTTATTCCATGATTGGGATGAACTCCATTCGTTTCCCTCTCAGCAGCACTGAATTGCATTTGAAGGGCTGCCATGCTAAGTCCTAACTCAGGGCTCTTCATCTGCTGGATCTCAGATGGTTTCTTTGAAGCCAACTCAAGGGAACTTGTCTCCAAGATCGGAGGGGGAGGTGGAAAGTGTTGGAAGTGATCATCATTGGATTCTCCCATTGAGTCATAGCTACAGTTTTCAGTGTTGGCTAAGGAAGGGGAGAGGAAGGGAAAAAATAATAAGATGCTACTAGTTTAACAAGCTATTTCCACACTATAACGGAGCTCCTGAAAATCCCTTGTGACCTGTTAAGTTGTTACAGAAAAGGTGTCTGTGCTGCTCTCATCGGATGGAGAAGCGAAGCCAGCTGGAGGGCTGGATTTTTCCAAAGTTGGTTTTGAATGTCAGATTCCTGTTCGTTTCCTGACAGGCTCACATGTGGGGCAACCAACTACTGGTTCCTTAACAAATTTTAAACAAGAGCTAAAGAAAGAGCTTGGTTGAAAAATAACAACACAAACAATTTCAACTAATATTGCTTTGTCCTCTATCATTTCAGTTCATATCTGACTGAGTATCCTCTCTGTGCTTTACTGACATTGGCTTAAGTTATAAAGGTTTTATACAGTGGTCAGTGGCTATTCATTCTAATTTAAAGCTAGGGAAGGAAAAGCTCTGAATTTTAGTGAAATGTCTCACTGAAAACCTTTTTCCAAGTCAGTTGATTGCCACAACTCTAACTTGGTATAAAAGAGATTTTTCACTTGTTATCTTCAATAGATTGAAAGCATCCTGAGATTCATGTCTTCTTTGTAGTCTTGACCTGGTCCAGAACTCGGCAGAACTTCTGGCATGTACTGATGTAAACTGAAAGCTCAAATGTATTTATGTGTTGATCTATAGCTGAGTCACCCCAGAGGAGACAGAGCAAATGGGAGCTACCGCACACCAGTTCTTGCCACACAGACTTTTGGAGCCGAGGAGTGTGGCCATAATTTTTGAGCTCTGCATCACTGCTCTGGCCATTTGAGGGGCCAGTCTTCAAGCCAACTCAAAGCTGAAATGCTGGACTCCTCCCCACTCTGGTTTCAATCATGACACTGGGATTTCCTTTTAACATTTAAAGCTCTCACTCATACCAACTGCTTCCAAATTAAGGAGAACCCTACATTTCTTTCTTAATTAGGAAGGAAGAGCATTTACAATTCCCACTTTAAAGTCCCTAAATCAGTTTTGGTTGTGCCTCTGCTGCCACCTAGCACCACATCCTCACTCTTCTAAAGGAATCCATGTGGGATTCAATTGTTTTCTCCAAATCTATATCATAAAACCAACGACACATCTATTGATTCTCTCCTACGTGTATCATGTGGCAGGCTTGGTCAAAAAGATATTTTAAAAGTCACTTTAAAATGGATAACAGTGATGAGGCAATTAAAGTAAATGAAAGGAAAGCTAATTAGTAATAGTAGAAAGTAAACAGTCAACTACAGTTAAATAAAATAAAGGGAAAATATGTCTTATATTGTCTTTCCTAGCAGTAAGGTAATGAGTTCATAAATGGCTTAATAAATATTTCTGAATATTAGTTTTAATAGTACAATCTATTGCTTTATTTTACATATCAGTTATATTCCACTATCAATGAAAATTGACTTCTAAAATCTTTACAGCTTCTCTGAACATGAGGTTTATCTTGGATTTTGCTTCCAGAAGTTTCTACAGTGGATTGAACAATGATTTGTACAGTACCTCCAGCTGTCACGCGCTGCCACTGCTGGGAACATGACTGCACCTCTGATTTGGAAGTGGCCTCCCGATGTGATCGAGTCTGGGTTAGCATGAGGATGTTAGGAAACTGCTGTGTTTCCAAGACCAAGATTGTGTGATTTAAAAACTAACCACATGTGTCCAGTTGCTGCACTATCATGATCATTTTCTGTTTTCCATCCCCACTGCATTCCCTCTTCGCCCCCTTCGCTCCAAGCCTTTTGCTTCATGATGGTAGCCAACATTCCCGAAGGCTGAGTTTCCTGCGGCTGTGCTGAGCCTCCCGAGCACTGGGGAGCAGAACCCCGTCATTCCCCTCCTCACACACCTGAGGTGACGGTCAGCTGGGCCATGCTTGTTACGGATCCATAATCATTTCTTGCGGAGCATGTGAAGACCCCTGCGTCTTCAGGGAAGGTCTCAGAAATAACCAGGGTGCAAATCTCCTCTGGAAGGGAAGAGAACAGAGTAGAATTCATCAGAGTGAAGCCACAAAGTCACTCTGAAGACAGTAAAACCTCTGCCTTTCTAGAACAGGCAATTTAGGTAACGGTTATTAAATCTCTTCACATTCATGTTAGCAGTTCAGCCTGGTGGAAAAAGCTTTGGAGTCAGGCTCATTCTTTGTGATTCTGGACAAGCTTAGCACCAGTTTCCTCCCTTAAAAAACAGGGAAAATAGCTACCTTAAGGATTATCTGTGAAAATGAAATGAGATGTTTGCAAAGTGCATAATCCTGAACTTGCCGTGTGGAAAAGGCTCAGGAATCCCAAGCTCCAGTCCTCCCTGGCCCAGTTCAGTTGATTATCTGTGGAAGCTCCTCCCCTGCAAGGCAGCTGCCTCTTTTCAACTGAAAACCAATTAGCGGTGGGAATAAAACTTTGCTGAAATGCTGACAATGGGAAAAAGGAATATAATCTGTGAACGTCGACCTGCAAATAAGTATTCCAGAAGATTCTTTTACACAGTGTGGCAGTGTTGTATAGCATGACAGGCACAGACCCTGCAACCAACTGCCAGGACATAAGAGTCCTGACCCATATCAGCTTTGTGACCTTGGCCAATATCTTATCTGCAAAACGGAGAAAATCATATCTACCTCACAGGGTTAGATGATGATGGTAACAGCTAAGGTATATAGCCCTTACCATGCACTAGGTACTGTTATAAGCATGTAACAGACTAATTTAGATTTCATCCTCCCACCAACTTTACGAGGCATGTAAGTTTTATTAGCCCCATTTTATGGTTCAAAACTGAAGCACAATAAGGTTAACTGGCCTAACCATAGTCACATGGTAATAACTGGTAAAATGAGGATTTGAACTGAGTGAGTCTGCAGCCTCCACATTCTTAACAACCACTTAATCTTGTGGTGTGCTGAACACGGTGCTTGGAATGGCGCCTGGCAGATAGTAAACGCTCATAGCCTGGCAGATAGTAAACGCTCATAGCCAGGGAATGTTAGCTGCTATCATTTTAAAGAAGCGAGATCTTCAGCCTACCAGCTCTCTTTAGGTCAAATAAGGGTCTGCACTTACCAGTAAAATAAAGATGATTATGTTGGCAAATGTTAGAAAAAGTGGCATATTCCTGATTCCCAAAAAGAGACTCTATTAGATATTCATATATTATCTGGGCAGCATAATGTCTAGTATTGTAATTTGTTTGCAAAAATGGCTGCGATTATTCCCCTCTCTGTATCCGTACCCCTTTGTAATGTGATTTTGCAACTCTGTCCATCCAGTGGAGTTTGTTTCTGCACCCCCTGAATGTGGCCTTGGGACTTTTTTCTTTTAAGGAGGTACTGGGGATTGAACCCAGGACCTCATATACGGAAAGCAAGGAAGCAGGCGCTCAACCACTGAGCTACGTCTGCTCCCCAATGACAGCTGCTTTTTTCATTTGTTTTTGTTTTTTTTTTAGAGTAAGAGTGATCGAACTTGGGACCTCGTACAAGGGAAGCAGGCGCTCAACCCCTGAGCTACAACCGCTCCCCTGGGACTTCTTAACCCTAGAATGCAGTGGAAGTGGTGTGTCAGTGCTGAGTCAAGGCCTCAAGGGGCACTACCCACTCTGCTCAGTCTTTTGGACTCTGCTGCATCCCTAGCTAGACAGAGCTGTGCTGGAGGAAGAGGCCACATGGAGCAGAGCTGAGCCGTCCCTGCTGAGCCCAGCCAACCTGGGAGCCGGCAATAGTCACGGCGAGGGTGTCCAGCTGAGGTCAGCTGAGCCTGGCACAGACGAGAGAGCTTCCCAAACAACGCAGGGCCAGCTTGCTGACCCACAGAATTGTGAACTCAATTCTGGGGAGGTATATTCTGTGGTAAAAACAAACTGATATTTCTGATAAGATAAAATGCTTCTCTTCCCATCTCTTTCTCTTCCACTCTCTAAGGTCAAACTTTACAGAGTTGTAGAATAATGCATCTTCCCTCAATTTGACCGTCAATAATGAAAATCAGCAAATTTGTTTCAAAATATTTTTCATGTTTGAAACATAGGAAGAAAAAATAATCTTAAATCTGGGTAAAAGCGCTACCTTGACAAAAAAAAGAAAAAAAAACCCTATTTTTATCTATAAAACAAATCTTTAAATAATTTGATTTGTTAAATACCAAAAAATAATAATAAATGCAAAAGTAAACAAATTAAATAATACAGAATAAAATGAAAAGCAAAAATCCCCCTTTATAGTTCAATCCTTCTATATTCAATATCCCTTGATAATCTCACTCCCTAAAAGTAAACTCAATTAAAGAACTTATTGTACTTAATTCTGGAAAAATTGTCACCTGTCAATATAGTTAAGCCAGCTGCAAGTGAAAATGTCCATTGGGAAATGTTATTTTGCCAAAAATTTCTTGGAATTTGGAGAAGTAAGAAATATAACATAGAATTAAGATTTTTAGTTAATTAAAAAATTCCTGGTATTTATTTTTATTTCAAACTTCCATAGGGATTAAAATTCTAGTTGACTATGCAGCATCTTTTAAAACTAATCAAATACTAGATATCCTAGATTATCCTATAATCACTTGAACCAAATCTTTGCTGCCATGCTACAATGCTTGATACTTTGCAACCCTTCCTATAGAATCGATTAAAATCAAAATTAAGCTGGCAGTTTTGAAAAAAAAAAAAAAAATTAAGCTAACATTGTTTCCGGAATCATTTTCCTTTCCCTCTTTATAAATTTAAGTTTTCTCTTCACCTTTTAAATTATTACATTAAAATTTTTCATGAGGCCTCAGTTTGAATTTAAAACAGAGACAATCATATATATTATAGCTGATACCTGCAGAATATAATTGTGTTACACAGAGCCTATGGAAATAGTCCTATAAAGGAACAGATGGTTTCAGGCTAAATATATTTTTTCATTTTCACATCAATATATGAAAAACAAAAAAGTAAAGCAACTTTAACAGAGCTCACTGACTTTTATTTCAATTACAAGATATTTGGAGTTCTGCATACTTTGTTGAGAGGCAGCATATTTATTTCAAGTAAAATGAAAGTATTTTCCTGTTTGAAATCATGAAAGCCCTGAAGGTTTCCTGTGTTGTAAACATCCGTGCAAATTATTGGCTAATTAAAAGCTTGGCCTTAGTTGTCACTTTACACTTTTTTTGGGGCATCATAATGTGGTCCTTGGGGTCCTACTGTAGCAGGTGGTTTTATGTACGGCAACACTGGCCATCATCTGACTCATGATGATGGTGACTGACTTTCAATAACTCATTCCAGGTCTCACTATAGAGAAACACTAAATGTTATGATCAAAACAGATCTTTAAAAGACTGATTGGGCACATCCAACATGGATTTATATGAACAAGACTGAAGAATTGTCTGGCTGTCCCAGTGTTCTATCTTGGTGGAAAACAAAGCCAACAGGGGGCAATATTAGGAGACTATTTGCCTCCATTTACTTCTCAAAAACGCCAATGAATCTTGACTAGAGATATTAGGCATATTAATAACAAAGCTTCCAGATAAATGTTTGAGAGATATCGACACATTTAAAGTACACAATTACTGTATGATGAAAAAGGTTCACTGAAGAGAAGGAAAACAATAGAACCACAGGGAGAGTGAGGTTACCCTCCTGAAGCTTTTTTTTACTGTATTGTATACAGTTCTTTGCCTTCCAATTGAAGAGGAAAATATAAAGTGTGGAAATAATTCAAGCTGGAACTTCCCATAAGTTTAATCATTTGGAAAGTGAGATCTATCTGGAAAGGTACAAGGGATTGGGGATTTAAAAATTGAATACAGATGGTTACTGAATGAGTTAAAAGTGTCCTTTGCCAGAAGAGGTAAACAAAACTTAGAATATTAGTTCTGTAAGGGAATTTAGAGACTGACTAGTCCAAACCCTTCATTTCTTCAGGCAAGGACAGGGAGATCCAAAGTAATTCTTTCAAGGTCATGGCTAGTGAATATCAGAGCCACAAGGATGAAGACAGGCATCCTGCCCCCACTCACACACTCTTTCCATCTAGAGCACAAGCCTCTTTACTTCTGCATTTCTCCCTAGTTCAGGACACAAAGCATCTGATGTAAAATGAGGTAACAAAAGATTTAAGTGGGGGAACAGAAGGGGTTTCCTGATTTTACAAATGTTATTTACTCTCTTCAATACGCAAAGAATTCACTAGAAATTTACCCACACATGGAAATGGGCTTTGTGTCCTTTATTTTATTTTTTTTGACAATTGGGAAAAGCTGAAATGAATTTTCAAATAGGTGCAAAACTAGTCAATATCACAGCACAACAGCACAGCACTCCACTGGACAAAACTTTGTGTCCTTTAAGATGCAAGATACATTGGGATAGGATAGAAGCAGAATTTTAAAAAATCACATTATAATGCAGATATACTGATATTAGAAGAAAGAACCTCCCACTCTTGGGAGGTTTTGGAAAAAACCCTCAGTTATGGGCAGCCCCTGAGGCATGGGCTTCCGGCAGTAGCAGGTCACCTTTGTTCTCTCTTAGCAGATGCTTCTGGGAGCGAGGCGGCTTTCCAGCTTCCAGCAGCAGGAGCTCCTGCCCCGGCAACCACTACTTTCATCCTTGAACTATTTTCCCAGGGCTCGGTACTCCTTGGAAAGGTCTTCTCTCAACCTTGGATTATTTCCTTAGCTGGAAAGAGGAGGCTTCTGGAGACACCCATAGAAATGCCCGTTGCCTGAGAATACGTCAACTGTAAATCTAGTCAATCTTTTCCTTTAATGATAGCTTCAATTCTGTGTCTACAAACCTGCATTTAAACACTTAAGAACAGCAGAAGATCTCATCTCGCTGTGGGGCAATGCCCTGGACAACTTTGAAAGAGTTCCTTCTGAGGCGATCTATGATCTTGTGGTTTTTGAATTATACTTTCTGGAGAAAACGTGAGGTTTTATGTATAGTTACCCCATCTAATCCAAAGGACTCTTTGTATAACAAAATTTCATCATCCTTTCTGTGCAACCGCCACCCTTCCACGACTTTGAGGATAAAGTTAAAATCCCTAATGTGGTCCATGAAGTCCAGAATGATCTGGCCCTGCCTCTCACCAGGATGCTTTGGTGCCTCTCACCCCCCTGCACTAAGCTTCTCAGCAACTCAAAGCCATGTTCCGGCGCCTGCTTCTTCATCGTGAAATACTTGCCCTCGCCTACTCAGCCTTCTACTTCCACCTAAACACTCCTTTCTCAGAGAATGCCGTTTTGATTGGACTTGGTCAGTCACCGCCTCTATGCTCTTAGATGGCGCACTTTCCCTGGAGACATTCTGATTCACTGACTACTCTGTGAGCAGGCACCATTTGTCTTGTTCATGGTGGAATTGTCTGCATCTTAGCCACCCTAGGTGCTTCAAAATGCTTTTTAACAGATCCACGGATGAAATTTAGATTGAGAGAAAAATAGAGCAAACATTTACTTTACAAAAAAATGTGTTGGTTTTCTAAAAGATTAATTTTCCCACAAACTTCTTTGTGTTTAAAATTTCAGCCACATTCATTTGATACTAATTGTTCAGGACTACCACTACTGCGTTAAATCAGCTGTAAGCAAGCACGTAATCTTAATGCACTGATATGTCAGCAGGTTATGTTTTTAAGGTACCATTTTAATCCAGCGTCTCAAAGACTGCTCAGCTTTTCTTCTCCTGGAAACTTTCCTCTAACAGTGACAATAAGATCACATTTTGCTGAGAGAAAGGAGCATCATAGCATGTATGGTTCTGACATTACACAAGTGAAGAAAGCCATGGTAACGAAATGAGATGGGCCAGGTCATAATATTGAATTTTCATCTGGTATCTTATTTGAACAGAGACATTTAAGACATTTGTAAAATAAATTATGGCAAGGAATGGAAATCAGGAAATGACTATATGTCAAATAAAGGGAGTGTGAGGCTTCCTTATCTGTACTAAAAAGCTGTCCTCAGTATAAATGGAAAATCTTCGAGTTATAAGTATCCCTAGTTATAGTCCATTTTAATCCAACTTTCCTAAGTGAAAGATATGATTTGAGGAAATGTGATAAATTACTAAATCAAAAACCTATTTTTACTGATGATAAATCCTGTTTTAACAGTTATCTAAAATTATTTAATTACAGCAATATCTCCCAGGAGTCAACCCTGAATTCTATTTAATTTCTTGGACATACTTAACATTGGATTGAATACTAACAAAAACAACTTTGTGGACACTCAAACAATGATGAGGCAGCAAGGATAAGGTTTCTAGGTGTCTTGGGTAATAAAGGGACATTTTCATAAATGCCTACCTTCACAGTTGTTTTTTTTTTGTCGAGCATAACTAAAAAGAAATCCAGGTTCTAACTTCTGAAGCACATGATTTGGCTAATACAATTAAAACAAAAACAAACAAACAAAAAACCTCTGGATTACAATCAGGATTAAATTCAGTGTGGGTAAATGTAATGCTTTAATTTTTTTTTAAGTTTTAAAAAACTGTAAACTGTACCTTATATAGAGAATATTTAAAATGTGCAGTTTAAAGAATAATGAAATGGACCCCCGTGTATAGTCATCATCAAATTTAAGAAATAAATTAGTACCACTTAAAAAGTGCCCCATATGCCCTGCCCAATTGAATCTTAGACCTTCTGTTTGCTTTGGGGTAATCATTCCTTTAATTTTCTTTACATGTTTACCACATGTGTGTATCCTTCAAACATGTATTCTTCAGGTTTGAAAAACAGAGTAACTAAGCACAAATCTGGCTGTGTAAAGAAAACGCAACATTGTCACTGCTAGAAGAAAAGCTCTCAGGGACTGTCTTGGGGCATCAACTGGCTTCAACTTCCCTGGCGGTTTACACGAGCCCCACAGGTGGCCGGTGGGAGGCCACGCGTGAGCCGTGGGGAATCAGGGCTCCACAGCTGGGGAGCCTGGCAGGGATACACTCGGTGGGGTGGGCGTTTCATGTCTTCTGTTTCTGAGCTCAACGTGGCCAACTTCCAGGTCTCAGAACTGGATCAAAGCAGACTGGAGGGGGGGTGGCGCGGTGGGGAAAGGAGCGTGCACGGGAGAGCAGGATGCCCTACCACTCAGCCATCTGTCGTCAGGGAAAAGGATGGAGCAGCGGCAACGAGCCTCTTCGCGATGAAAGCAGTCTCTCGTCTGTCTCCCGAGTCATCCCGCTGCGATCTGGACTGTCCTCTCCTAGGGCACAGCTGCTCTGCCTCTCGCTTGTCTCACCTCCTGCTTTTTGCACTCCGTAACTCGCTCCTTCAAGGTTATCTTGTGGTGGTGTGCATCCTCCAGACAGGGATATGAATTTTTTGAGTCCTTGCCAGTCTGAACACATCTTTTATTCTGTCTCTACATCAAATTGAAGGTTTGGCTGATTGTAGAATTCTAAGTTGGGGGTAATTCTACTTTCGAATTTTGAAGACCTTGCTTCACTGTCTCTTTGTGTCCAGTTGGCTGCTAAGAGGCCCTAAGCTCTTTGAGTTTGTTCATTTGTATGTGACCTATCTTTTCTCCCTGGATGCCTGTAGAGTCCTCGCCTCGTCTTGGATATTTTGAATGAATGCCACGTGCACCACTGAGAGCTTATTTTCATACCTTGTGCACTCAGCGAGGTCTTTCAATGTGGAAATCGGTATCCCTTATTTTGGGGAATTAAAAGGAAAATTTCATTGATACACCGCCCCCCCCTCCTTCTTTGTTCTCTCCTCTGGAACCCATTTATCCATGTGTTGTCCACCTGGACGGATTTTCTAATTTCTCTATATTCCTTATCTCTTCTCTCTTACATCCCTTTGTTCTATCTACTTTGAGAGACCTTTCCACAATTTTCATTTCTGCTACCAAGTTTTTAATTCCAAGAGCTCTTTTTGTTTTCCAAATGTTCACGGTTTTTTTTTTTTCTTACTTCTTGGATGTACTGATTTTATCTCTCTGAGGAGAGATTTTTGTGGGTTTTTTGTTTTGTTTTGTTTTGCTTTCTTTTCTTTCTTTGCTGTTTTTATATTTCCTTCTCTTTGCAAGTCTGTTTTCTCCAAGTCGCTTTTCAGGGAGGTTGCTTGTTCCTTCCCTATCTTCCACGTCAGCGGGTTTCTTCAGGTATCTTTTATCTCAGTCCACCTGACGTGTTGGTGAGTTGGTTGTAAGGTCTGAGCGTGAGGCAGGAGCTTGTCAGCACTGGCCTTCTCCGCAGGGTAACCGAGGCGGGCTCTTTACTGAGAAGCGCTTGTGTCAGTAGTGTCTATAGATTTCCTTTTCTTGGGATGACCAGATTGTCTAGAGAAGAGGACTTGTGTCTGCCAGGAGAGGAAAGTTTTCAGACCAGCTTTCTAGAAGACGAGTGCAAGAAGAGGGCTGGGAATAGCATCATGCAGTATTTAGAATTCAAAGTGTCACTCAACTTTCTTTTTGCTACACACTCATATGCCTTGAGGCTTCTGCCCCCTCCACAGAGACTAAACCAGAGGTTTTCAAACTTTCTTGATGTCTCAGTAATTTTTTAAAATGGTGGCCTAAAGATATACCTAAAAGTTCCATTTATAAGTAGTTGTTTCCAAACAATTTAATAATTATCTATGTCCTAACAATACAGTCACCAAATAATATGCACAAATTGAAAGGAAAAAAATAGTATTATTTTATTTTTAAATAACCACAACTACTTCTTAATGGGATATATGCATCGGCTGGGCACTACACAACATCTTAAATCCTGGAGTCAGACTAGACATACAGGCCGCCTCATTTCATGTTCAACAGTGATTTTCTTGTCACTTGCTTTTAATTACAGCACCCAGTCAAAAACTCAGCTTCATAAAGATATGTCACAGAAAAGAATGTAGGACGATCTAATGTTAAAACCCTGAACTATTTTGAGCTAGCAGTTTGTGTAGTAACTGTCTTATGTCAACTATCAGTGTTTCATCAAAAATTTAAAACATATTGCAGCAACCCTGTTAGTTTGCTGTGGCACCCCAGGGTGTCTTGGGACAGTGTTTGGGAAACACTGTCATAGACATTTTTGTCCAACCTGCCATCTTAGTCTGGAACTTGCATTGTTTTAACTGTGTACAATCTAATGAGTTTTAACAAACATTCCCTCCACAGCTCTCCTACAGCCCAGCACCTTCATAAATATAAATATAATTTACTTCACATTCTGAAACAGATGCAAAACGTGGAGGCCACTCTACAAGGCTTAAGATGGATGGCATCAGTCAGCAGAAATTCCTATTGAAACGCGGAGTCATGTTACTTTTATATGAACAAGTCCGTCCTCCCTGAAAGTAAGACACTTTTTTGCATTTTTCATTTTCCATGCCATTATACAAGCTATGGAAGTAACTCAATACAGTTTGTGGCTACTTCCAGACAGCTGAGTAAGAGCCTGAGTATGAACATCTGTGCCCCACCCCCAGCCCAGTCTTTGAAGGATTCAATCAGTATAAAGTCAGAATTTCAAAGCGGCAGCCCAGGGCAGGTAATAGGACAAACGGATGTTGGTCTTAAGTAAGCTGACTAGCTATTACACAGAACAGTCTGAAAAGATTTGTGATGCAAGCTGACTTCTGTCTAGACAGAGAGGGGAGTGTAAAACACATTAAACAGACACAACACAGTAGTGACAAGAAAAACCTGTTTCCGTTGCACAAATGCATTGGGAGGGAATCTGCTCTTCCTTCTTAATCTAAATAACTGGCCTCTAAAGGGGTTATATTTAGGTACTAGTGAGTTTCAATTTTATTTTTGAGCTTTAAAACATCTTGTACATGAATAAGAAAAGGAAGGAGAGTGAAGAAAAGAGAAAAGAGATGAAAAGGATGAGGGAGTGGGAGTGAGGAAGGGATGGGTGGAAGAGAGAGAGCCTGTCTAGCCAGAAGGGAGAGAGCAGAATGAGTATGTCAGAGGAAGGGAAGAGGCAGGAAGATAGGGCAATAAAATCTGAATGCTTAAATACTTTCCTGAATTTCAAAGGCTATTTATGGTTTAGCATTTGGAAAATATCACTGACCTAGTCCAAGAAATTTATCTCTTGCCTCAGATATATTGTAGTTATGTCTGTTTTTCTCTTTTTCCTCTTAACAGTGGCTGAAAAACAGCTTTCAGAGAAACCAGTTCCTGCACGTATTCTTATGGTTGAATTTATCAGGTAATCCCTAAAAACTAGGAAAATAGTTCAGAGGTCCATTAGATATAATAGTCAATCAGGTCATTCAAGGAAAGTAAAAAGCCCAACATATTTTTTGTTTTCAGCCTCAAAACAACAACTTCAAGGTCAATGCAAGGAGAACATTTGGCTACTAGTGAAAGAATCACACCTGGTTTTGTCAGACATGCTAATATATTGTAAATGTTTTAACATTTGCTTTGTCCTGAAGTTCTTAATAATTCATAAGCAATCACTTGAATAGTCACTATATTTGAAATTTTTTTGTTTAAAAAATATGATTATGGATTTTATTTAACGTTACATGCCAAGTGCAGATTTCCTTATGCAGAGCATTTTTTTTAAAGATTTATTTATTTATTCCCCCGCCCTTGTGTGTGCTCGCTGTCTGTTCCCTGTGTCCATTTGCTGTGTGCTCTCTGTGTCTGCTCGTCTTCTCTTTAGGACGCACTGAGAACAGAACCTGGGGCCTTCCATGTAGGAGAGAATCACTCAATTGCTTGAGCGACCTTTGCTCCCTGCTTTGTTGTGTCTCTCATTGTGTTTCCTCTTTGTGTTTCCTTGTTGAGTCATCTTGTTGCATCAGTTTGTTGAGCCAGCCTATCACGCCAGCTCTCTGTCTTGCTCATCTTCTCCAGGAGGCACCGGAAGCCGAACCCGGGACATCCCATGTGGTAGGTGGGAGCTCAATAGCTTGAGCCACATCCGCTTCCCTGATGCAGAGCATTTTAATGCTTCACTATTGTGGGGGTCCAATGGGCCCCCAGCTCTGGCTGCCCCTCCCTAAGGGAAACTTAACTCGCAGTAGGCAGGCCCTGGCATGCCCCAGGACACAAGATGAAATGTAACAAACCTCCTCACAGGAGAACAATGTACAGATGGTACCGTAGACTGCCAGTTTCTCCAGACTGTCCACTTCTTCCTGCAGTAACATCACCAGATCCCATCTATGTGCTTCAGGTGACCCTGGCAGAGACTCTGTTATGAAATGTCTTTGTTCTCAGACCTACATATTGCCCCTCCTTTTCCCACTTCTTTGTGGAGCGCTACTTTCATTCTTTGGCCTGCCACCACCGAAGACCCTCTCCTGCCCCCCTAAATAAAGATCGTGTGTGATTTCGTGCTGAGTGTTCCCTTTGGTCTTGCTGATGTCCAGCCCACACCCTTCAAGAGCTGGACCCAACAACTCTAAGAAAGGGCAACTCCAGCAGTGTCACGGTGAACAGAATTGTGAGGTCAGGGAAAACTAGCTGTGCTTTGCTTTTAATAGCTCCTAAATATATGCTTTTTTCTTGTATTGACTGATTTGCTTGAAATATTTCCCTGCCAAGAAATATTTGTTTTTAGCCAACGCTTTTTTGTGTGGCTGGAACAGAGGAGTGTAAAATGCCTTCAGATTTAACTATAGGGGAACATAAACAAGAAAATCCAGCGAATATGCAGAGGAGAAACTTTTTTATACCTTGCTGGGGAATGTGGTTTGAAAGCATATCGTGCTCTTTTGGTTTTTCAAGATTTTGAGACCTCCAACTGAAAGGTATTTAAGTAAATTCTAGAGGCCAGGCTCTTCTGTGGAGCTGCGTAGGATTAATTTTATTAAAATATTCATGAGGAAAACTATATTCTAGAGGCAAAACAGCAAACAGTAACGGAAACAGGAGGGGTGTATGTGTGTGATGGGCTGGGGGTGGGGGGACAGGGGATAGATTTTTTCCATTCTCCCCCCTTTACCCACATTTATTCCTTCTTTGCCCATATTCTGAGTGTTCTCCATTTTCAAACATGCACATAATCAAAACTAAGCAGTTTCTAACCAATATTCTAAATATTTTAAATTTGATGGCTGGTTTATGATTTTCCAGCCAGATCATGGAAGACATTTAATAAATCATCACCACCCATGTGGATGATGACAACAGTTAATAATATGATTTTTTTAAAAAGAGTGGCATGAATTCAGTCAGAATCCAACATGCAATATCAAAAGCAGCCTTAATCCTTTCCAGTAATCATGCTTTTAGAAGTTTTGGCCCAAGATTTTAGTTTCATTTGTACATAAAGGCTCAAAACACATAAATTGCTTTATTTATATTTTTAACATAATAAACTATTTCTTGTACATAAAAGAGATATTTGGTTCCCATTTCCATATCTATCGATCTGTAAGCCTATTTAAAATATTAAATGTAAAATTTGTGTCCTAGCTCTCTGTAGGATTTCCAGATTAGCTCCTGCAGTAGATTTATTCTCAGAAGTTCCACGCACCGGGGAACAAGATTGTGCAATTTTATACAAAGGCATATCAGAGACAAAATATGAAGCTGTGCATTTCCACCATCTGGAAAACGACTGCAGTATTTGAAGTGGTGACCGACACACTGGGTGGGGTGACACGCTCCAGTTAAAGCTCACAACCAGAAAGCAGCAGATTGATTCCCACTGTTCCCTCTGGTCCTGACTCAGCATCCCTTAAACTCTGGACCCTCGCAGGATCCCAGTCTGCTTTTAAAGACCTCGGCTTTGAGAGTTGAGGGACTGAGCACAGCACTCTGGCCTGAAGCAGTCCTCAGAGCATCTCCAAGCTCCCAAAGAAGAGACAGCAAGGGCAAGGCTCCCGAGGGGCATTTGTCAGATCTGCAGACAAATCTGCAGAAGAACCAGGAAGCTGATTTGCTTTTCTTTCTTTTGGCAAGAAACATACGAAATCGGTGACTTTGCTGATGGGAAAAATACAAAAGAAAGTCACCCCAAGGAGGGCTGACTATAAAAGACCAGGATAAGAATTCTTGTTTCCTTTAGGAACACCACTTTCATCTGTAAGAAATCATAAATATACGAGAAGTCTGAGACAGGAGAGAAGCTGGCCTGATGATTCTGGGTACGGAGCACTCTGCTGAGGTCAAATGACCTGGTGATTAAGACAGCTCCTGGGGCAACGTGACTTTCTCCTGCTTGCAGAAGAGTAAAAGTTTATGGCTCAAGGCACACAAATGAGAAAGGCCTAGGGTCAGTGTTGCTTACATCTCTGGGCTGCACTCATTCGAGGCACATTTCTAAGATGAGGAGTCGAGCAGTTAGTGGGTTTGGGGCAGTGGAAATATGCAACAGATTTTTCTTTTCTCCTGGAATTTTAGCATTTTTCATTATTAGTGTAGTTTGCTTTCTGAGTATAAAAGAATATATTTTTAAAAAGCCTTAAGTCCCTGAGTTTGACTTTGTCTCAATGGAACTTAATGTTCTACTAATAAAAAATGTTGATTTAACATGCAGTGTACAGCCCAGATGATAAAGAGGATATTGTCTTTAAGGGGGTTTCACGTTTCGAGGGAACCGCAAAAACATTGTTTTGCTATGGCTTTAAAACAGAAACAAAGAACTATTGAAACCCAAAAGATACATTACAACACACACACACACACACACACACACACAACAATTCTTACCGGGTTCAGCTGTAGATCTAGGTTCTGTTTGCCACATGAGAATTAAAAAAAAAAAAAAAAATCAAGAGAGTATTAGAAGAGAGGTACATTAAAAATAAACCTACCTATCCTTTTTTACTACCTCATCTAGGACATGTCTGAGGAAACGTTACAGACAAACTCCATAATACAAAAGAGGTAGGTAAATAATAGATCAATTTGTGTTTCTTTAAATATAGGAAATCAAATTCCAGTAACACCATACACCAGGAAGTTTTGTTATTGTTTTTTTTTTTTTGTTTTTTGGTTTTTTTTTTTTGGTCGTGGCCAGGGATTGTGGGAAGCCAGTGTTCAACCACTGAGCCACACTGGTTCCCAAGTTGGTTTTTTCTTTTGTTTGCCTGCTGTTTGTTTTCAGGAGGCACCGGGAACCGAACCCGGGACCTCCCATGTGGGAAGCAGGCGCTCAACCGCTTGAGCCACATCTGCTCCCCACTACGAAGTTTTTTAAACTGCAGTTAAGAGATGGGCTACTGGAGGCTTGTGAAACTCCCAAAATTATTTGCACAATTTTGAGCACAAATGTATATGTGCATTTTTTTCTAGAGAAAGAATAGAAAATTTTTTATTTCATCCAACAAGCAAGCACCACTGCTTGCTTCTACTGGACACCACATAGTTGCCGAGCCTCTTGTCTCACCACTCTCTGAAACTAGAAATCAGTTTCTCTGAATAACTACGGCCCTTCCTGATTGTCTTGAAGGTGCCTGGGTTCAGGAGAATGGGACCCTCTCCTTACTTTTCTGCAGAATTCTGAAATCGGGGGAGTCCTGGATCTCACTGCCTTGCCGGGACCACTTGACTTGCAGAGGGGGGGCTCCTCGGACCCGGCACTCCAGAACCACCACCTGGCCCTCCGAAGCCACTGTGTCTTGCAGCTCCTGAAAGGAAAAGAAAATGCTCACAATCAGACTTCAGTGTGTTCTTGAGCAACAGCACAAGGCCATAAAAATTCCAAGCCTTAGAGAAAAAATGCAAAGCTTGCACCATAATGTAATTACCACTATCTCAGATAAGGGTGAGCAGCTTTCAATCCAGGGACCATCAGATTCTCATCATTTCCATATAATGAAACTAGTAAGATTTACCATCAACCCTGTACAAAGTTTTGGCCTGTCTGTGAATCTGCACTGACCCTTTTGTACTTACGGAATTCTACGGTAACGACTACAACCTTTTTAAAATGTACATTTAAGAGTAAGCTGATGGAATGCAAACCTCTTCTTAAAACAATTATACACAAAAAATGAATGTAGATTCTTAAGAAAACCAGACTAGAAGGAAAAAAAGACGTGCATTTGTTTTCACGTGCTCCAACCTTTTCACCTACCGGCTCCCCCCACCCCGCCAAAGAGTCTCCTATGCCAGCTTTATTAAGTTGAGGGTTTGGTATTTTCTCATTTTGAGGTTCTGAGTAAAATAATAAAAGCTGCTGCACTTCTCCCTTATTGACCTTCATTTCCTCCTTCAATGCTACATCCCTCCTTACCTCCTGCCCCACTCCATCAACTTCAGACCAATAAATTTTTTTTACTCCAATAGTTAATAGAAGTTAGTTTGGTTTAATAGATGCAAAGAGATGAAGCTTTTATACTTGTTACTGAATATTAGAAAATTAAAAATAGTTTGTTTATGTATGTTCTCTCTTACTTTCCACTCCAGGATTAACTAGTAAAAGGGCCTATTTAAACTTTTTGACAACTTAAAACTTCTTACTACAGAGTACTGGCTCTAATATAGGGCATGTAGATATCTTAACATATGATAATTCACCTAGACATACAGCCAAACCAAAAAAATTCAAATTAAGCTTTTTTTAAAATTATTTAATTATCTGAGAGGACAAACGGTGTCCTGGATAAAAAATAATAATAATAAAATAAATCTTGTAGCAAATGGCCTCTAGTGAGTATGCTAAAGCCCCGTGGAAAGTCCAAAAGTCTATGGTGTTGGCAGAAGAACTATTCTTCTGAATTATCTGAAGTCTGACAAGGCATTTGATAAGAATTTTAGTAGTTAACAAGAGTTTTTAAAGATATTTATTAACCACTTTCGATTGCATTCTGGCCCCTTCCCCATCTTCTTCGTCTTCTTTTTATTAATGTAGAAAAGGTCTATTTCTGTCTGTCTTTCACTCTGTGTCTGGTGCAGAGAAGAGCTCATTTAAGGATCCCAGCAGCCTAAGTGCCACTCATGGGAAGCAGCTTCGATGGCTAAATCCACTGAGTGCCTCCAGGCTGGTCCAGGAAGCCGTTCATGGCAGATGACAAACGGACACAAATGTTTGTCATGCCTAAGCTTTCAGGCAGGAGAGGAGGCTTTGATTTACTCTCAGGATAATGCAAGTTGTTCAGTGTTGGAAAGTCAGAGATGCAGGAAATCAGTAGATGCTGTGGTAGTCCCAACTCCACAGCTATCCTGGATTACGACTTGGCTTCTTCCAGGAGAAACGTTTCTATCTTGGCAAAAGCAACGGCTAAGCACAGTAAGCCATCAGGAGACCCCCCAAGAACCTGAGGAAGAGCCCCGGAGGATAGCAGGAGCCAAGCCTGAAGGCTGCACCTGGCACTCTGGCTGTTCAGGGTCCATGCGGGGGCATCGCCTGTCATACGTCAAGGCCACCTGACATCATGGCTGCTCAGGGATCTAAATATTTAGGAAGAAAAGCCACCGAGGCTGTCCTGGCCACTCGGCATCCCACCACCTTGCTGGACGGCTCCAGCCGGGCATGCGGGCCCTGTCTCTGAGAGCTGTGAAACCCGGGACCCTCCTGAAGCATCGTGGAGGGAGGACAGAGGCACCCCTGGGTCTGCAAAGCCTACCTGCACCCGGTGCCACCCTCATGCCTAAGAGGAAGGCCAAGGAAGATGCCTCACCTCCTGGGTGAGGGAGCCCAGGTGAGTTTGAACCACAGAGGAAACTGGCAGGGTTATCTTCCAGAGCCACAGCCCAGGCTTACACAGGCCCCTGCAGAGCAGGGAGAGATGCCCCAAGGAACACAGGGCAAGCAGATGCAGGCAAGGACGGGTACAAGGAAACAAAGTGGGAGGAGCTAAAGATGCCCAGCAAAGGGTGCTCTATGATTCTAGTGACCCTTCCAGGGGAAATACTGTTTTGTTTTGTTTTTATCAAGTTTTACAAAAATGTAGAATTTTGTTTAATTTTTCTTTTTAAAAGCTCTGTTCCTAACACGTGGAATGCTGCATGGTTGTCTTTTGGGGAAGGGGGAAATACCACTAATAGAATGTCTGTTTCAGGAGTCGGATTGCAACGAGGGAAACAAGGTTTTCGATCTAGTTTTTGAGGCTCCCACTTGGTGCCCAGGAGGAATTTCCTAAGGGTCACACGCACCAGGCCACTGTGGCAGAGAAGTTCTGTGGTAAGAGAAAGGAAATTCATGCCCTCTTCTCCATCCCTAATGCCACCACCGTGGATTTTATTTCTTTAAACCAACAGGCACGTTGGGACCTAGCACCCCCAAAGCAACTCTGTGGGACAACAGTGCGTCAGGTACCACAGACTTTCCGGTGATAATCTCTTGGAGCTGCTTGTAAAAAGCTGGACAAAGCAGAAACCCACAGGACTGTACCACACAAACAGTGAACCCTATTGTAAATGATGGGCTACAGTTAACAGTACAATTACAGAAATGTTCTTTCGTGAATTGTGCCAAATGTACCACGCTAATGCCAGATGTTAATAATAGGGTGGTAAATGGGAACTCTATTTCATGCATGAATTTTCTGTAAATGTACAATTCCTCTAATTAAAAAAAAAAAAGATCCTATTGAGATGAAGCCAAACTGAAACAGGGTGAGCCTTAAGCCCCTATGACTGGTGTCATTAGAAGCAAAGGAAATGTGGACACAGAAGCACAAGCCGATATCTTGTTTTGGATACCTTGATTTTGGACTTCTACAGCCTCCAATAAATTCCTGTTGTGTAAGCCAAAACCAAATCCAAACAAACAAAAAAGCTCTCAAACTATGTACTGAGTGTGAAGTGTCCATCCCCTTTGTATATGGCTCCCTGTTCAAAGCATCAAAGGAAGACTCCACTGGCTGCAACAGTGATTTGCCATTTTGTTAGGGGCTTGTAAACTGTTTCGGCAGTCTGTTCAGGAGCAGAGATGCAAGGTTAACATTTGTTGTCTATATCCTACTGAAAAATAATATAACTTTACGAAAAGGTCTTTAGGGAAGTTGGATATAGGAGGGCTTAGGACAAAGTATCATTGCCTACATGAAGGTCATAAAACTGCCTTGCAAAAGCTTTAGAGATTTTTCACATTTGTCTTTAGTCCACTTGGAATTGATTTTTGTGAAAGGTGTGTGTTGGGAGTCCAATTTATTACCTTTTTTTTTTTAACTTCTGAAGAATTCATTCTTTCCTCAGCAATCTGCAATGCCAATATTTCCATAATCAAGTTGCTATAGATACGGTAGTATCTTTCTGGTGTCTATTTTAACTCACTCATCAATCTGCCCAGCCTTGTGCTGGGCATACTATCCTACTATCACAGAGGACAAATCCAATTCCCTCCCTAATACCAGCATTTTTCCCCCCCTTCGGAAGTACCTTAGCTATTCTGAGTCACTTGCTCCTCCACTCAACCTTTAGAATCAGATTGCAAACTTCTGTCAAAAAAATATAAACATTTATTTGGGTCTTTTTAAGTGGCTTTCAATGGCATTTTGTAATTTCCTCAAAAGAAAAAGGGAAGAAGAACAAATGCTACATGGAGCCTTCTCTGACTTGAGCAGTCGACCAATGAAATGGGTAGCGCTCAGCCTGGAAATGCAAATCATCCACTCAGGACTAATTAAGTTAGTCTTTCTGTTTGTTCATTTCTATAAAACTTGCTGGCTCTCTCAGGCAATTCCTACCGAGCCTTCTGTCACATTGTTTCCTACCTGTTTGGCTTTCCCACGATATGCTAAGCTCCTTCAGGTCACTGACCACCACTATAACACCCTGACCTTCCCATGAATATGGTCACACAGCAGTTGTTCTAGAAATATCTATTTAGTCCCAAAGGTAACCATGATAATCAGCCTCCTATTCTGTTCATTTTAAATTTAAAATACTGCTACACGAAGGCACATGTGAATGGAATTTAAGGACCAAAGCGAATCCAGACAATGAGACTTGCAGATGTCAGACCTTTGTGAAAACAGGAGGAAAGTAGGCAGAAGTGGTTCCTTCAGGCCGGCAAAGATACGAGGTTGGGCTGTGAACCTGAAAGAATCAGAGACATACGGATCAAATTCTAAATATATAAATTGCTGAAAAGATGGGCTAAAAAAAGCCTTTCATTATTGGGATGGCTCCACTTGAATGAAATGAATGAATGGAAGTATCGCCATACATCATTTTGCTAGTCTTCTGTTACAGTACTGACATTGTTCACTTCCTCCTTTCACATCTGTTACTCTTCTCTATTCAAAAGGATATTCAAGGTAAAACTTCCCCAGATCCTAAGGGATCCATGAGCTTTTAAATGCAATTACCAAATGGATTTCTGTGTGTGGGACTTCCACAGGGGTCTTCTTAAAAGTTCTCACAGACATTATATTTTATTTTCAAGTGCAGTCTGGTTTCATTGAATAAAAAGTGTGAGTTGTTAGCAGTGGAGAGTAAAGTAAATTATCTGACATCTCCCTACCTTAATTTTAACTTGTAATCTTTTTCTATATATATAGGGGTTACAGTAAATGAGGGGTGAAAGGAATATATTATTTTTCTTGCTGCGAAAAAAGCAAAGAGGCTGAAACACTTATTGAATGGCAGTCACCTTTGGGGAAATACAAGGATTTCAGACTGGTGAATGGAAAATACATCTTTGTACATAACCATTTACTCTCAAACAATCTAGATTTATTCACTTTTATGGAAATGATGGTTAGCTTATTAATCCAAGATCATGCTGATGGTAATCGATGGGTCGAAGTATGCCACAGGATGTCACTGAGATGGTTGGAAGGGTTGTATGGATGCTAGGAAGATAATGGATCTTCTTGTTTATCTCTGTAAGACTTTTTACGGGTTTGTGATTCAGGAGGTCTGAGTCTCACTTTTCACTGTCTTTTTTATGTCCAAGGCATAGAACTCATACTTAGATAGGATTTCCTCAGTGCCAGGCACTGTTCTGTCAGATGCACATTAACTCACTGAATTTTCACGACAGCCCTGTGGGGAATCTGGTATTGCTGCCTCCACTTCTCAGATGAAGAAACGAGGCAGAGAGAGGCTACATCACGAGTCAAGGGCCTCGTGCTTAGCCAGTGGTGGAGCTGGGGTTCAAACTCGGCAGTCTAGCTCCAGGGTGCTACCCACAATAAAGCAATGGAGTGTCTCTGAGCACTTCGCTCTCCTAAGTATAAAACCGGGGCAGAGCACCTTCTGTTTATGTTCCTGTACTGTTTTGCCATTAAAAATATACCGTTTTCATCATATTTAGATGTATGTGTATGTTTCTGCACTTCTGTACTTTCTGTGCTACACCTTAAGATATCCTGCCATATTCAAGAACTTTTCATGTATATATTTCCTTTTTCTCATGTTAGTTTATAAACTCTTTGAGAATGGGGTGGGTACCATTTTTTTTCTTGCCATGAAATGCCTAGGACAGTGCTAAGCATTTAATAAATACTTATCAGTACTTACACATCAAACAACAACAACAAAAACCAACAACAAACAAAACACAATCCACTAACATCCATTAACTAGGAATATTTCTGTAAATTCTACTATGGTTTATTGGCTTAAAGGAAATTTCTACTAGATATTCCTTCTCTGAGCAACTTACGTTGATTGACTCTTTTCATCTATAAGAACCCAAATGCCTTTTCTCCACCCTGCTTGCAAATGCCACGTATCACAAAGGATCTATCACAGACTATAATTACTTAAAACATCTATGAGCATCTAACAGGTAGCAAAGGCAGATACAGGGCCTGGTTATGACCACAAGACATACTCATTAATTAGAGATGACTTTACATTTTAAGAGTGTAGGGGAAAACCCTTCTGTGAGTGCTATAGCACCAAGCCAAAGTCACATATTAGGGACATTTCAGATGTTAATATTTACTTTTATTTTTAACTTCTTGCTGTTTGTGTTTGCAAAGTAAATTCATTACAATTACTTTGCAAGAGGTTAGTTTGTATTATTGTTCTTTCCTGAATAAAGCAGACTTACAATGAAATAAAAGCGGGATAAAATGCATGATGAAGTCCAAGTCAAGGAACTTGAAATTTTTTAGTTATTTATTATCTGTTTAACTCTTGAGGACGGAAAAACTTTTTCATGGTATATGGGCTTTTCTTTTTTTTTTAATTTGTTTTCAATGAGTTAATGAATTTTGCTAAATAGAAGGGGCATATGGGTGGGAATAAGCAAACAGCCATCACTAAAACAGATACTATTTTAGTAGATGTTTGACTGTTAGAAAAAGCAGCTCCCAATGGAAATGCAGTCGCTGACCGGTTGGTGGCATGGTTGCTTTTTAAAGACTATTTCTCACGGACTAAAGGAAGAAGTTTGCCTACCATTTTCTTTTCTCCCAGTTCTGTTCCACTTGGAAAAGGTTTCAGGGGACTGTACTAGGTAGAAGTAAGGCTATATTCTTTAGAATTTCGCTAGTGGGTTGTCTCCTTGTGGGCTCTGACCCAAGATACATTTACCTGTTGAATGGGGACAGATAAGGGTTGAGTCACAGCTGTGGTCACTCCTGTCTTGGGAGACGATGACCCTATTGTGAAGGAAACGGAAGTTGTTTTCTTTTGCGCTCTGGAAAATAGGGAGGCAAGTGTTGTGTCAGAATATTTTTTTAGCCAGTTATTCTTTGAAAACATTCCCACAGAATAGCTCATTTTTTTGTTTTGTTTTTTGTATACTCAATCCACTTCAACTGTCTGTGTGTCAGATATGGAAACTCATAACCTACAGTTAGGACATCTGTGGTTAGTTTATACATAGACTGTACTTCAGAAACATTTAATAAAGCCAACACATGGATAGAAAAAAAGTAGCTCAGACAATGCCACAAAATCGTAAGTATTACACTCGAAGGCCCTAAAAAAAAAATGAAAATACTTGGAAACATTCCCATCTTTATCAATCAATAAGCTGGTTTGAAATCTTTTGGGTTAGGGTCTCAAAGTTCTGGTGGTCTGTTTTAGGTCTAGCAGCTGTTCTTTGTTCTGGTTTCTAATTTTGGTAAGTTGACAGTATCTTCAATTTTTTTTCTTTTCTTAGTGCATATAAATCAGTGAGGTACATGGAAAGGATTAAGAAAAGTTGGTTTTCAGGCCCAGCTTTGCCAAGTGGCTGGCTGTGCAATCTCAAATAAGTCATGTAACTCACTAAATTCGAGCTCCTTATCTGAAAACAGGGGTGGCAGAGTATATTATTTCATGAGGTTGCTTTAGCATCCATGTTCTGTGCTTCTCTGCTGCTGAATTGATATGACTGTGATGCTTGTGCTAGCAGATCCAAGGAATTTATCTGCACAGTCTCAGTGTTAATGGAGTTTTCCACAAAATTCCAATAGATTTTATTTAATTTTGCAAAACGAGATACTGACATTTTTACTAATAATCCACGTGTCTGTAGGAAGAACTAAGTTTTGTAATTTTTCATGTACAGGTCTAACTAGAACTGGACTTTATGCAAATCAAAATTCATTTCTGGTCTAATTAGATATTCTTCAATTTGCATATATAAATTGGTCCTCATTTACATTTTAGTAATGATTTAACTGATTTTACTCTCAACATGACTTCTCTTCTCATATTTTTATAACCAGTTTGCTAGTCATCTTTGAAATTAACATTGTATATGGCTAGATTTTAACATACTGATGATGAAATGCAGACTTCAAAGTTCAAACTTATAAGTTAAAAACTGAGTTCCAACTTCAAATATTTGATCTTTGATTGACATCAATTGACCTTTTCCTTCAAAGGACAACATGCATGGTTTCAGACTCCTACAAATCTGTTGGCATTCTTTATTATATAGATAAATGATGGAATCATAGGCACTTACTGTGGCATAGCTCCAAGTTTTGATTTGAAAGCTAAACTTTCACTGTCGGAATCTGTTGAACTGGCACCTGAGAAAGCATTGAAAAAAAACAATATAATTAAGATATATTTTTTTCTTGTGGTCTCAACAATAATTTCAAAGAGTAATGTTCCCCATTTAAAATAAGAAACATAAAAAGTCTTATTTCTTTATCTAAATACACAATGAAATGGAAGTTCAGACCTATGTTTTTAGAAAACAATTTAGAAAAGAATACCTATAAAAAGGTTTCTTCAAAGCAATTTCAATGTAGATTTATCAGTACTTTCATTTTATATCACTTCAGGCATCATTACCTACATTTAAATGACTTACAAACTATGAAATAAAGGTGTGTATGTGTGCAGAACATCTATGGGTTTAAATTTTATCCTTTCCCAAGAGGTTAAATGGTGTTGTTACAGTCCAAGAAAAGCTCATGTTCTTAGAACTAATCCTTTCCTGTGGGTATGGGGCCCTTTGATTGCATTAGATTCAGTGAAAGGACTCTGATTAGGTAATTTTTAATTAGATCGCTTTAGGGCCTTTGATCGGACTGTGTCAGTGAGACATGACAGGTTAGGTCTCCACCCTCTTGCTGGGGTCCTTTGTAAACTGATAACTAAAAGCAGAAACACAATGAGAAAGACAGCTGCTATTTTTACTCTGCCACGTGAGAGCAGACTCCAGATCTCCTACAGCCAGAGAGACCATGTGAAGCTGAAAGACTGGCCGGAGGCTGGAAACAGTGGAGCACAGAGGCATGGAAAAGAGGCCCCTGGGTGGTTAGGCCCACGGAGGAGTTCAAAGCTCACAGAGAAAGTGGCCTGGAGGAGAAGGCAGGGACACAGAAGCAGAGCCACCATTTTGCCTTGCCACGTGGCAGGAGTCCAGGATCTGCCAGCAGCCGACCTTTGGTGAGAAAGTGTCTCTGATGATGTCTTGATCTGGACAATTTTGTGGCCTCAAAACCATAGGTTCCCCTCTCAATTAGGGGTGGAGTGGGCATCACCACCCCAAAGTCAGGGTTGGAGAATGAGCGATGGACTAGAGTGGACTTGCTGGTATTCTACTGTAGACTTGTGATTTTAGCAATGGAAGAACTTATATCACTGATGTGGAGGCAGTGGCCACTGGAAGTTCTGAGGAGAGGGAGAAGGAAAAAGAAGTGTAACATGGGGACATTTTTGGGACTTGGGAATTGTCCTGAATATGTTGCAACAACAGATACAGGCCATTATATATCTTGTCATAACTTACAAAATTGTGCAGGAGAGAGTGTAAACTACAATGTAAACTATAATCCATGCTTAGTGGCAATGCTCCAAAATGTGTTCATCAATCATAACAAATGTACCACACTAATGAAGGATGTTGTTAATGTGGGAAAATGTGGGAGCGGGGCATATGGGGCATATGGGAATTCCCTGTATTTTTTATGTAGCATTTATGTAATCTAAGTATCTTTTTAAAAAAATAAAAAAGGATATTAAAAACAAAAACAACAACAACAAAAAGTACAGGCTTTTACCCTAATAAATTCCCTTTATAAAAGCCAACCCATTTCCGGTATTTTGCATCAGCAGGCTTAGCAAACCAAAACAGGTGTTTTAGTCTTTAGTCATTAGTCAGGAGACACTTTCCAATTCTTGACTAACATAAGAGTATGGTATGACAGTGGCTTTATTCTTGAGTAACAGGGCCTCTTATTTTGGATGATGCCCTCCAAAATTTATTTGCATTGTTACTGTTCCTGAATTAATTCTTAGTCAAAATGTAAACTGCATTCAGATTTTAATGTTAACATATTGGGGGGGGGGGGGGGGGTGCAGGGAGAGTGGTTGCCATCCTGATGCCTGGGAAGGGTGGGACCTCAGCCCAGTGTTTGGGGATAGCATGGCCCCTGGGAAAGGGCATGGAAGGGGTAGAGCTGCTGCTCCAAAGACAAAATCTCAATTCATGGATGACTCTCAGACCTCCAAATCTAATGGACTGGACTTCTGGAAAGATGGAAGATTAGAGAGGTGGAGGGATCACGTCTCTCCTAGAAAAAATAGCTAGAGGACAGGTGGTGACTGTCTGGAGGGCTGCTCTGGGGGCTCAGGGCACTAGGGGAAGGTGAGAGACCACCCAGAAGAGAGAGGGGCAAAGGAAGGGAGTCTCAGCTAGCTGCAAAGTCCCATGAGTAGAGCTGCAAAAGCAGCAGGGGCATCCTTCCCCCCACCTACAGAGCAAATAGCAGTCTGCAGGCTGCAGTGGCTGTGGACTACAGTGGCCATGGACTGAGGGGGTTGCAGGGGTCCTCTTTCCCAAGAAAGGGACATGGGAGGGACACAGCCTACAGCAAATTCAGGTTTTGGCCAGTGAAGGTGGCCTGCTGCATTGGAGGGGTCGCACACTTCCAGGCCAGTGAGAGTTGTGACATTCTTTGCCCTGAGAGCTGGCAGGGAGCTGAAGATAACCTGCGTTCTCAAGCACCCTCCCTACTGCTCCAGACCCGGTGCTGAAGAGGCAGAGGGATGGAGGGTGTGGCCAAGCAATGGTGGAGAAAGTTTGTTTGTGAGGCTTGGCCAGCCCTGAGGACATTGCCTCAGCACTGCCCACCAGCCTAAGGAGTTACACCGAAAGCACTTCCCACAGCACCTGGGGTCTGAGCTGAGAGGTCTGCCAAGAGTGTCACCTGATGGCCAGACCAGAAATAATAATGAATAAATAAAAGAGGCAAGCATGGATTTTACTGTCACCCTCTCCAAGGCCTTTGGAGACTGGCCTATACCCCCTTAATGGGTCCTAAGCCCTGGTTTGAGCAGTTAAGCAGGGGAAACCCTAAATATCTATAACAAATTGAACTAAGAGTCAAAGAACAAAGGTAGCACACAGCTACTAATAGTAAATCCCTAGGCAAGAGAGAGAAACTGAACATCAGAGTAAACTTAGCATCAGAATGCAATGCCTAGACATCTGTAAAAAAATTATAAGCCATACCAAGAAAAAGGAAGATATGACTCAGGCAAATGAACATATCAGGTCTCCAGATGAGACACAAGACTTCAAACAGCTAATCAATGAGGTTCATACAAATCTCCTAAATCAAATCATGGAGTTAAAGGACAACATGGCTAAAGAAATAGAAGACATTAAGAAGACATTCCATGAGCACAAAGAAAAATTTGAAATCTTGGATTAAAAATAACAGAGCTTATGGGAATGAAAGACACAATAAGTGAGATTAAAAATACAACAGAGGCACACAACAACAGATTTGAAATCATGTAAGAAAGAATCAGTGACACAGAGGAGAAAACAACTGAAATTGAAGAGAAAGAACAGAGAGAGAAAAAAAAACAGAAAAAATTGAGCAGGGACTTGGAGAGCTGAATGATAACACAAAGCAGACATACATGTTATGGGAGTTCCAGAAGGAGGTAAGAAAGGAAAAGGCAAAGAAAGAGTGTTTGAGGAAATAATGGCCTAAAATTTTCAACTCTCAGGAAAGACATGAATATACATGTCCAGGAGGCACAGCATACCCTGATTAGAATAAATCCAAATAGATTTATGCCAAGACACATGATATGCAGAATGCCAAATGCCAAACATAAAGAGAAAATTCTGAAAGCAGCAAAGGAAAACTGAAACATCACATACAAAAAATGTCCAGTAAGACAGTGTGGATTTCTCTTCAGAAACCATGGAGGTGAGAAGGCAGTTGTATGATATAACTATGGTACTGAAAGCAAAAAACTGCCAGCCAAGAATTCTTTATCTGGCAAAACTGTCCTTCAAATATGAGGGTGAGCTTAAAATATTCACAAATAAACAGAAACTAAGAGAGTCTATAAACAAGAATCCAGCTCGGCAGGAAACACTAAAGGGAGTTCTGCAGCCAGAAAACACAAGAGAGAGGAGCTTGGAGGAGAATGCAGAAGTGAAGACTATCAGAAAGGGTAACCAAAAAGGTAAAAAGATGGACAAAAGTAAGATATGACATATGAAAGCCAAAGAATAAAATGACTAAAGAAGTAATGCTTTTAGAGTATTAACATTGAATGTTAACGGATTAAACTCCCCAATCAAAAGACATAGGCTGACAAAATGTATATGAAAACATAAGCCATTCATATGCTGTCTGCAAGAGACTCAGCTTAGACCCAAAGATGCAAACAGACTGAAAGTGAAAGGTTGGAAAACGATATTGCATGCAAATAGTAACCAAAAGAGAGCAGGAGTAGCTATGCTGGTGTCAGGAAAAACAGACTTCAAATGCAAAACAATGATAAGAGATGCAGAAGGCCATTATATATTAATAAAAGGGACAATCCACCAGAAAGGAGTAACAGTCATAAATACCTAGGCACCTAACCAGAGTGACCCAAAATTCATGAGGCAAAATGGCAAAACTGAAAGAAGAAATAGATGTCTCTACAATAACAGTTGGAGTTTTCAACACACAGCTCACATCAATAGACAGAAAAACAAGACAGAGGAAAAACAAGGAAATAGAGAACTTGAACAATACGATAAACGAGCTGGACCTGACAGACATATACAGAACATTGGCCTCCCAAATCAGCAGGTTATACATTCTCCTCAAGTGCCACAACACAGCTCTCAATAAATTCAAGAAGACTGAAATTATACAGAGCACCTTCTCTGATCATAATGGAATGAATGTGGAAATCAATAATAGATGGAAAAGAGGAAATTTTGCAAATATATGGAGGCTAAGCAACACACTCAAACAATGAGTAGTCAAAGTAGAAATTGCAAGATAAATTAGTAGATATCTCAAGATGAATGAAAATCAGAACACAACATATCAAAACTTATGGGATACAGCAAAGGCAGTGCTGAGAGGGAAATTTATAGCCATAAACTCCTATATTAAAAAAGAAGAGCAAGCTAAAATCAAAGAACTAACTGAACAATTGGAGAAACTACAAAAAGAACAGCAAATCAATCCCAAAGCAAGCAAAAGAAAGAAATAACAAAGGTTAGAGCAGAAATAAATGAAATTGAGAACAACAACAACCAAAAAAAAAAAAAAAAATAGAGAAAATCAACAAAACCAAAAGCTGGTTCTTTGAGGAAATCAATAAAATTTACAAACCTTTAGCAAGACTAACTGAAAAAAAGAGAGAAGATGCAAATAAATACAATCAGGAATGAAACGGGGGATATTACAACTGACCCCACAGAAATAAAAAGGACCATAAGAGGATATTATGAGAAACTGTAAGCCAACAAACAGACAATTTGAAATGGACAAATTCCTGGAAATGCACAAATAACTTACAATGACTCTACACGAAATATAGGAACTCAACAAGCCAATCACAAGCAAAGAGATTGAATCAGTCATCAAAAATCTCCCAAAAAAGAAAAATCTAGGACCAGATGGCTTCACAGGTGAATTCTAACAAACATTTCAAGAAGAATTAATACCAATCCTATTTAAACTCTTCCAAAAAACTGAAAAGGAAGGAATGTTACCTAAGACATTTTATGAAGCCAGTATTACCCTAATACACAAAGCCAGATAAAGATACTACAAAATAAAATTACAGACCATTCTCCCTAATGAAAATATATACTAAAATTCTCAATAAAATACTTGCAAATTGAATCTACTAGCATATAAAAACAATTATACATCACAATCAACTGGGCTTTATTCCTGGTATGCAAGGGTGGTTCAACATAAGAAAATCAATTAATGTAATATACCACATTAATAAATCAAAGGGAGAAAAAAAACACATGATCATCTTACTTGATGCATAAAAGGCATTTAACAAAATCCATATCCTTTCTGATACAAATAATTCAAAAGACAGGTGTAGAAGGAAAGTTCCTCAACATAATAAAGGGCAAATATGAAAATCCCACAGCCAACATAATATTCAATGGGGAGAGGTTGAAAGCTTTCTCTCTGAGATCAGGAACAAGACAAGGATGCCCACTGTCACCACTGTTATTCAACATTGTGCTAGAAGTTCTAGCTAGAACAATTAGGCAAGAAAAAGAAATAAAAGGTATCCAAATTAGGGAAACGGATGTGGCTCAAGCGATTGGGCTCCCGTCTACCACATAGGAGGTCCAGGGTTCGATTCCTGGGGCCTCCTAGTAAAAGGCAAGCTGGCCTGTGCAGCAAGCTGGCCCGAGCGGAGAGTTGGCTCGTGCTGAGTGTTGGCCTGCACAGAAGGCTGGCCTGTGCAGGAGTGCTGGCCCGCACGGAGTGCTGGCCTGCATGGAGGGCTGGCGCAGAAAGATGACACAACAGAAAGAGACACAGAGGAGAGGCAATAAGAGATGCAGTAGACCAGGGAGCTGAGGTGGCTCAAGAGATTGAGCATTTCTCTCCCACTCTGGAAGGTCCCAGGATTGGTTCCCGGTGCAGCCTAAAGAGAAGACAAGCAGACACAGAAGAACACACAGAGAGCAGACAGCAAGTGTAAAACAATGGGGGGGGTGGTCGGAGGGTAGGATAAATAAATATCCAAATTGTAAAAGACAAAGTAAAACTCTACTATTTCCAGATTCTCAGATGAGATGATCTTATATCTAGAAAATCCTAGGACATCTACAACAAAACTACTTGAGCTAATAAATGAGTTCAGCAAAGTGGCAGGATACAAGATCAACATGCATAAATCAGTAGCATTCCTATACACTGGTAAGGAGCAAGCTGAGTAGGAAATTAAGGAAAAAAAATTCCATTTACAATAGCAACAAAAAGACTCAAATATTTAGGAATTAATTTAACCAGGAATGTAAAGGATTTGTATTCAGAAAACTACAAAACATTGCTAAAAGAAATCAAAGAAGACCTAAACAAATGGAAGGACATTCCATGTTCATGGACTAGACGACTAAACATAATGAAGATATCAATTCTATCCAAATTGATTTATAGATTCAATTCAATACCACTCAAAATTCTAACAGCCTACTTTACAGAAATAGAAAAGCCAAATATCAAATTTATTTGGAAGGGAAAGAGGTCCGGAATAGCCAAAAACATCCTGAAAAAGAAGAGCAAAGTCAGAGGACCTATGCTCCCTGACCTTGAATTGTGTAAAGCTACAGTAGTCAAAACATCATGGTGTTGGCATAAAGACCAATGGAATGGAATTAAGAGTTCAGAAACAGACCCTCACCTCTGTAGTCAACTGATTTTCGATAAGTCTACCAAGTCCACTTTTCTGAGACAGAACAGTCTCTTCAACAAATGGTACTGGGAGAACTGGAAATCCACAAACAAAAGAATGAAAGAGGACCCTTATTTCCCTCCCTATACAAGAATAAACTCAAAATGGATCAAAGCCCTAAACATAAAAGCCAGGACCATAAAACCTCTAGAAGATAACACAGGGAGACATCTGTAGGACCTTGTAGTAGGTGGGGGCCTCTTAAACCTTATACCCAAAGCATGAGCAACAAAAGAAAAAATAGATAAATGGGACTTCCTCAAAATTAAACACTTCTGCATCTCAAAGGACTTTGTGAACATGGTAAAAAGGTAGCTTACTCAATGGGATAAAATATTTGGAAATCAAACATCTGACAAGGGTCTAATATCCATGATATATAAAGAAAATCCTACAACTCAAAAATAAAAAGACAAATGACTTGATTAAAAAATGGGCAAAAGATCTGAAGAGACATTGTTCTAAAGAACAACAACAAATGGCGAACAAAACACATGAAAAAGTCCTCAACATCACTGGCTAATAGGGAAGTGCAAATCAAAGCTACAATGAGATCATTTCACACCTAAAAAAATAGCCACTATTAACAAAACAGAAAACTACAAGTGTTGGAGAGGATGTGGGGAGATAGGAATGCTTATTCACTGCTAGTGGGAATGTAGAATGGTACAGTCACTTTGGAAGTCTGTTTGGCAGTTCCTAAAGACGTTAGATACAGATCTACCATGCGATCTGGCAATGCCGCTACTAGGTATATACCCAGAAGAAGTGAGAGCAGTGATACAAACAGACATCTGCACACCGATGTTCCTAGCAGCATTATTCACGATGCCAAAAGATAGAAACAACCCAGGTGTCTGTCAACTGACGAATGGAAAAACAAACTGTGGGATATACTCACAATGGAATATTATTTAGCTGTAAGAAGAAATGAAGTCATGAAGTATATGACACCGTGGATGAACCTGCAAGACATTATGTTGAATGAAGCAAGCCAGGCACAAAAGAACAAATATTGTACAATTTCGCTATTGTGAACTAAATGTATTGTGTAAATTCATGGAGTTATAGCTAGAATATAAGCCACCAGAGCAAAAAGTGTGGTTAGAGAATGGAAAGCTGAGGTTTAACCTGTGCAGAATTGGTAAAAAGTTGTTTGTAAATGTCTGTAAATGAATAGAAATGGTGAAAGCACATCATAGGATTTGTAATTAGTAGCACGAACATATGGATATGATAGTGGTTTGTTTTCTGTTGGTTTTTTAATTTTGTTTTTGCAGTAATGAAAATTCTCTAATATTGATTGAAGTGATGAATTAAAACTCGATGAGTATACCAAATGCCACTGATTGTACACTTTAGATAATTGCATGGTTTATAAGCAAAAACATAATAGAGTGGGTTGGGGGAAAAATACACCAAATGTAAGATACGGACCATCATTAGCAGTAATACTTTGACAATGCTCTTTCATAATTTGTTACAAATGTTTCACAACAATGCAGGGTATTGGTGGTGGGGTGATGTATGGGAGCCCTGTATGATGTTATTCATGTTTGTTTTGTAAGTTCACAACTTTTACTATACACTTATTATTTATGTTCATTATGAATGGTATACTTCCATAAATTGTTTTCAAAATGAATAATTTAAAAAATCTAGGAGAGTTTGCCTGTTGGGTTTCAGAATTGTTAGGGACCTGTGACACCCATTTTCCTTCCAATTTTCCCTTCTGGAATGGGAATGTCTATCCTATGTTTGTCCTGCCATTGTATATTGGAAGCAGATCACTTGTCTTCTAGGTTTCACAGGTCTGCAGACAGAGGGGAACTGTGCCCCAGGGCAGGCCACATCGAAAACCTATTTTGATGAGACTTTGTACTTACCTGCAACTTCAGTAACAACTGAAATGACTTATGCCTTTTGGGAGGTTGTGATGGAATGAATGTATTTCGCATATGGAAAGAACATATCTTTTTGGGTTCCAGTTTGGAACTACATACCCCAGAAAAACATGTTCTTAGACGTGGTCCTTTCCTATGGGTGTGACTTCTTGTGAATGGGAACTTTTGATGAGGTTACTTCGGTTAGTGTGATCCAGCTGAGTTGGGGTGGGTTTAGATCCTATTACTGAAAGCCTTAGAGGGAAGGCCCAGGGAGCAGACAGAAGCCGAAAGCCGACAGAACCCAGGAGAGAGAGAAGCCGGGAGGCCACCATTTGCACTGCCGTGCGGCAGAAAAGCCAAGGACAGAGGACTCTGGCAGGCAGCCCCAGAACATCACAGTCTTGTGAGGGAAAGCATTGCCTTGAGGATGCCAGAATTTTGGACTTCTCCTAGCCTTAGCACTGGGAGCCAAGCAATTCCTGTTGTTTAAGCCAACGATTTGTGTGGTATTTGCTTAGCAACGAGGAAACTAAGACATTATATATAACATATACACGCACACATATATAACATATATATACATATATATAAAGCACTATGTATATTTCAAAATTCATTCATTCATACTTTGATATTTATTGAGCACTTGTTACAGGCTGGGTACTCTGCTGAGAAATGGGGATACGGCTATGAAGAAGACACATATAAATATGGAAAAAACCTGCCTTTGTGTAGTTTTCATTCTTGTGATGAGACAGACAGTAGACAAGATAAATACCAGATCTGGTGCTGAGTGCAACGGGGAAAAACATAAACAAGAAGAGAGGCACATGGAGCGACGAGGGAAGTGAGGAGGAGCTGTACTCTTGAGTAGCATGGCAGGGAAGTCTCCACAGGATGGTGGCTTTAACTACAGTTCCCAGGAGGCAGGCCTTTCTTGTCTTGGTCTTTTTCCACGGTTGGCCTCTTGTCATATTGTTCACTCCCCTAGGAAACTCCTATCCAGTCTTTTCTTGATTTTCTACCTGTTAAGATCAGTGCAGTATTTTCCTCTGCTCTCTCTCCTCTGAGCTCCTAGTATTCTTATATTTACACCATTCATGTCACTTATATCATATTACTGAAATGGATAACTTACTTGAAATTGAGATTGGGTTAAGGAGGGAACTACTGGTTACTTTGGTTGCTGCCGTTGTTTGACTACTATTTTCCTAGTAGCCTGCTAGGCACACTATTGGTTTCATGTAATTATTATAATAACAAGTCCCACTAAGAAATGGATTGTGTCCACTTTACAGATAAGAAAACTGAGGAACCAAGAGGGTAAGTAACTTGCATAAGGTCACATGCCCAGAAAGCACTCACGTTTTCTGAACTGGTGGCCCACGACTTTTCTGCATTCCACATGCTGTGCACTGTGCCCTTCTCTATTCCTTGGCGTACTGAGCGCCATGCCGAGCGCCATGCCTTGCCTTCACTCTGGTGGACTGAGGGAAGGGACTAGAGAATTGTCCCTTGTTTGGGGACAGGGAACTGACTATGCAACTGGAGAAGAGCATGCTGATGGGGACCTAGTGGGAGAAGTCTGGAAACATAGGGCAGGATCTGGAATACAAGGATAAAGTGCTTGGACGTTATTATCCAGGCATTGAAAGTGGGGTGATTTGGGAAAATTAACCATACAGGATTAACTGGGGGTGAAGGAGTAGAAAAAGGGAGCAAACAAACAACAAACAATCAAAAACAGGTTATAGACAAGGAGAAAGTTCTAACTGCAAAGAGGAAGATGGGGGAGTTAAGCAGGAGAAACACGGAGGAAAAACCAGTGGATTCCATTATCTGAAAGTCAAGGGTAACCTGAGAGACTTATTTTACTCAAATGATAAAAGTGGTTAGGGAAGGGTTGGGTGGAAAAGTCCCATGGAGGTTATCACAGACACTCTCAAAGTGGCCAGAAATTGGGAAATTTCTTACCTGACTCCAGACATTTAAATTACTAAAGAAGTCCCTGAGACCACCTCTATTTAAAAACCCCTTCTTGCTAGTTTTCTCCAGCTGATTTGCAGAGAAAGACAAAGGGCCAAAAAGGTTTGTGTCTCCTGAATAACAACAACCTCTCCAACCTGTGTGAAATCTCAGGGTCACCTTATGCCTCGGGTATCAGCACTTGCAGATGGTGGCGGATAGAATCTCCCTCTCTGTGCCAGCGAGCTCCCTCCCCTGCCCTCGGGGCAAGTCTTCCCCCGCCTTCCATTCTGCTTCCTCCATTTAGCCACCCGCTGTGCACCTGCTGTTAGGAAAAAACACTCCCGTGTCAGGTGAACATTTTTCTCCCTATTTACCAAACCATCACTTTCATCTTTTGATGTAGGCTCCAATCTGAAAAGACACACATTCCAGTCTTTGCAATTCCTATTTGTTCATCTAATATTTACCTGCCTAAATATGAACTATTTTTCTTTAGCCTCCCACGCCCAGTGAAGGAATTAAATGCCAGGGATCAATTAAATACCAAGGATCATTGCTTCTTCACTTTGGCGATGGAATGCCAGTGGAAGCGTCACAAAAATGAGTCTGCTGTCTTGATTTCAAAAGGTGTTTCCTTTTCGTTTTTAAAACTTAAATGCTTCCTTTTAAGATAAAAGAAACTAGAAAATACACAAAAGCAAAAATTGAAGGAAAAAAATCATTTGAGATACCAACCACCCAGATATTTTGGAGCATATCCTTCTAAAGTTTATCCCTGTGTGCACATATAAGTAATAATCATGTTTCTAAATGTTTCCTTTCTTTTCACTTGATATGTTGTGAGATGCCTTTCCTTATCGATAAATACACATGCACTTTCTAATTTCCTTCAAATGTCTCACTTCATTTCTATCATGAAGTCTTGAAGTATCCCCTTAACATCTAGCACATGTGTGTTCCAGATTCCACTTCCTCTCCCCGTTTCAAAGACTTTGATCTACATGTTATTCTCCTTCCTTCCTGAGTGATCTATTTTTCTCTTTTGGACTATTTTCATCAGTATGTAAACATACTCTATTAACTCCTGCCTGAAAACAAACAAAAACAAACTGCAAAAACAAAAACAGAAAACCCCCTGTTAGCTCCAAGCTCCTCTCCAGATATCTGCCCGCACCTCTGCTGGTAGTTAACGCAAAACTTCCGTAAGTGTCTGTTATTTGTGCTTCTCTTTATTTTGCAATTTTCCCCCTCAACTCATATTCCATTTGATCTTTGGTTCAAGTTCCCGAAACCCCTCTTGTTAAAATTACTGACAACATCCATAAGCACTAACTCTGGCGGTTACTTCCTTGTCCTCATCAGATTGGACGGCTCTGCAGCCTTGGACATAGCCGGCAGCTCCCTCCTTACTGGACCACCTTCTCTTGCCTCCCATTACTCCACTCTCCCAGGTTTCTCTCCTACCTCGGAGGCTCCTCCTTCTTACCCTTCTTTGCTATCATCTCCTCCTTGGTACTTAAAATGTGGGAGCATCCCAGGCTCGGACGTAGACCTCTTTCCCTTCTTCATCTCCTCTGCTCCATAGTCGATCTGTCCAGTGTCACTGCTTTAGTTTCCAACTATATCCTGATGTTCCTGATTCTATGTTGTCTACCCCGGGTTCTAGGTATAATCATATGTCCATCTACTGACTTGACAACATCCACTTGGAATTTCACACTTAGCATGTTCAAAACAAAGCACTTAATGTCCTCGGTCTTCTAATCCTGCTCCTCCCAGCCTTCTCCATTTCAGAGACGGCAACATCGTCCATGTGAATGGGAAAGCAGAAATCCATGGATCTGTCCACTCACCTCCTGCATCTAATCACTGCAGGGCTTCTGGAGTCCACCTCCGACCTCTGACTCAGTTTGGACTCTCCCTCTCTATTTACACTGCATCCTCCTAAAGCCACCATCGTTTCTCTTCTGTACAGCGGACAAGGGCTTCTAACTGGTCTCTCAGGTTATAAACCAAAACAACAGTTTAAAAATAGAAATCAGATAAGGTGACTTTTCAGGTTAAGCCCTCCATGATTTCTCACTTATTGAGAATAAAGGTCAAACCATGACCCATAGGCCTTCCATCCCACACGACCTAGCCCCTGCCCAACCCTTTAGGCTGCCTCTTTTCACTCCCTGGACTCCTTGAACACTTCTGGTCTTTTCTACC
>JAQZBX010004938.1:0-58174 GCA_029593785.1 Cabassous unicinctus
TTTTTTTAATATTTGTTAAATCAACCATGATAATAAATTTTGGAAGGAGGAAAGGAAACAACAGTAGCCATAAAAATCCACTGCTTCACTTATCTCCCGATAATATCAGGTTGTTGTGGATTTTCTTCACAGACAATAAATTGTATTCAAATAATGAAATAAAGTAAATGGTTAGATAAAACTTCAGTATAAAGTACATTAATATCTGGCAATTAAAATAATGTTGCAAAATAATATGTAATGACATGGAACGATGATCATGATATATTTTATGTTCCAAATTGTAAGTTAAAACTACATGATCTTTGTTTTTAAAAAAGGAATATGCATTATATGTATAAAGGTTGAGAGAGATATTTCAAAAATATACACCACAGTGATAAAGTTATTTATCTCTGGATTTTAAAATTAGGAGTTTATGGGAGATTTTTGCTTCTTTTTATGTACTGTGACTTCTAAATTATATAAAATTTTAGTATACTAAGTTTAGCTTTTAAATGACATCAGATAAATGAATGCACTTTTTTTAGGAGAGGAATATAAAGTTATTGAAATAAAGAACTTTGTAAAAGGTGTGAGTTTGTGTGTTTATCTCCTTTGAGGATTAAATCATCATATTACTCTATGTATTTATAAATGACTACATGAAATATATATAAAATATGCTGTAAAAGGCAGAACTATATTTTCTTTCTTTCTTTTTTAATATCTGCACTCTAATCTCGTCACTGTGATTTTCTGCCAATAAGATGAAAGCAGATCACTGTCCTTGGCTATATACACAATAGAACATTTTACAGGCTGTAGAGATGGATTTTAAGGTACCTCTGACCAGTAGTTATTTTAAAATGTGATAGCATTAGTCTTAGCTCCAAAAATCCTTTGATCTTTTTATGATGGGATGAGGAGGAAGCTAACAATGTTTCTTTTTAAAAACATTTTAAGAAAAAGTACCTTGACTAATATGTCCCTTTTCATTTATCTGCAAAAGTCTGAACCTAAAACTATTTGGGTAAGCAGAAATCTTTTTAATCATTTAAGTTATATTTATTACCAGGTGAAATTTCCAGATAATTAGGAGTGATGCTTGTTTCCTTTTATTAACAGAAATGAAATTCAATTGTTCAATAAAAATTGGAAGGGATGTTTTATAGTAATTGCAGTTGTGACCTGATTTAGGAAAAAACAATAAAAACAATTTTAAAAAGTTGCAAAATTTGAGACTACAATGTTGCTTTCTGGCACTGTCTATAGGGCATTAAAAAACATAAACAGTTTAGCAAATTTTGTCAGTTCAGCAGAGACTCAGCTAAGGAAAAAAAGGAAAAAATTTGACACAAAACCTTACAAATTCTGTTGAAACATAAATCTTCTAGCCCCGTGAGGACACAACCTAAATATACCATTTGAAGATCAAAGATACACTAAAGCACCTTAGAACTTTGATCTTCATATGACTACTTAAGTTTTAAGTAGAACTATAGGGCCCTTTTTTTTCATCAGCACTCCACTATTTTTTTTACCCACCTGTGTTATCTGTTGAACTGAAAATGTAAGAATGCGTGGATGTGGAGAAAGCAGCAATTATGTGAGAAGCCCAGGGCAAGGATAGCTTTGGGGGAAACACAGGCTCTATTTTATATACAAGTGATTTTCCTATTAACATGGATATTTTTAAATGCTTGTGCTCAGCTGACAAACATTCAAAATGCAAATTTGTACTTTTAAAGTATTTTTTTAAATTCATTAAATCATAAACACTTTAAAAGATCATTAACCATAATGTTGAGGACTTGATCTGTTCTGCATTAATTATAGTCATGGATCTCTTAGGTCTTGATCATAATGTCCTTTTAACACATTACATATACAAATCAGCTCAACTAATTTTTATCCCACAGAATATAAGGAAAAGAATAACTTCATATCTCCTATATTACAGCCAGACAGCCAAGGAATCTCTAGGATTCTATATTTTGATAGATATCTCTCCATGCTCTGGGACTTAACCATCATTCATACTTTGGTACGTCACTAAAACTTTGTTCACTAGAGTAGAGTATATAGTATGAAAACATTTTAAGAATAATACTTCATTCTGTATGACATCAGTTTAGACTTTCATATCAATAATAAAAATCTATTTATATTGTTGCTGCTAAACCTTTTACTTTTTATTCATATCCTTGTAGTATTTGCATCTATCTACTGTCAAGGTGATTTTCCAAATAAGTCAGGCAAGAGTAGTGAAGATAATGCTAAAATGATGTCTACAATAATAAGGACATTTTTTGTAAGTTAGTATTTAAGTGTTTTGATATATTTTGGATAAATCCAATTTCTTTCTTTTGATGCAAACCTATAGAGGAAGCTAATAAATCACTCAGTGAAATGTATTAAACTGGGAAGAATGATGAAGATTAAAGAGGATTCAAGTGGGAAAATGTTGCACTTTCCTTGTGTTAAAATATAGACCCATTCCCTTTTCCACATTGCTAGAGAGTATTATAAAATGTATTAATTTGGAAGATTTAAAACAAAAAGAAATACTGTTCATTGGGAGCCATCATGGATTCAATGAGTAGTTTTGTCAAGTTTTCCTCATCAAAAGCATATCCAGAACTCAGTAAATTATTTGGAAAGCTTTCCATAATCCCTTTTGATCAAAATGGCAAAAATGAGTTGAATGACATTCGTAATAATTTGAAGTAGTTTAATAGTGATTTGATAATTTGCATTATTATACCCTGAAAGTGAGTTTTAAGGGAGACTTTCCTCCTGGCTATTTATGTAAACTGATCTATTCAAATATTCATTAATTTTAAGGCCAAAAAAAGAGAGATTTCTTGTTTATCAAATTTGCAGCTGATGTGAGAAAAAAAAGGAATTTTAGTTGATGGTTTGGATATTACAGTGAGAATCACTTATAATTTTCTTATTCATGATTCTTTTTCTTTTAATTGAAACTATACTTAGCATTATACCCGTTAAATACATATCTCAGAGACTTAAGTTTTCAGTCTGTTCATATGCCCAATGAGCCCTGACTCTAAGCAGAATTGCAGCCAACAACTACTTTCCAGTTCTTTGGACTTGCCCAGGACAACTAACAAAATGATGATAATGGACATGTCCCATCCCCAAAAACAAAGAATATCTATAACTGCAAGCAAAACAATTCTTCCATGTGTCCCATAATATTTAAGCCCTATTTTAATCTGAAGCTCTCAACATGTTCATTGAACCAGAATCAATGGAATTTGGTTTATGGATATTATATGCTTATTATCCTTCCAGATGAAGTTTAACTAAAATAAGTATAAGATACTCTTAAACAACAAGGAAGGAAATTTTTTTTGAAAATCACAGTTGAAAGATAGATGAAACATGGCAACAGTGAGTGTACAGAAACCTGGAAAATTTGATTTGACAATAAGCCTATGATATGTTTACCAAAATTTGTTTTGAAACAATTGATGTGTAATCCAAATAAAGGTAGTCCAACTTATTTTGAGTTGCAGGATGCTTTCACATTCAAAAGAAACAAAAGTTAAATCCAGTAAAAACATTTCAAAGCATTTTTCATCATCATTGAAGTCTCAAAACTGTTAAACATAACCAAGTCTTCTTCACCTACAATCCCTTTCATTATAGCATCTCCTCCCCAAGGATATCTCTTCTTAAAGCCTCCCTCGGAATTCACTCATCTTTCCAATACATTAGTATTCAACTCCTAGGTCACGCTCTTGACTTTCCACATGAATTTCCTCTTTCACCTCTTTTATCTCTCTGTTTGATTATACCATATTTCCTAACTACTGCCTATAACCCAATCTCCTCTCACTACCTTACATAGTTGATTTTTTCTCTTTATTCAGGTACTTAACACATCTAAATTATTTTTCCATCTATCTTTTCTAGTATGTAAGCCCTATAAATATTTGCTAAATGAATGCTGGTTAAATCTTCTGCTCCAAAATCTTCATATACTTTCCTTGAAAAAATACTTGTTGTCTATTTAGTTCAAGGACTAAACTGCAATATGGTCTAAACTGCTCATCAGACTTCCTTTTCCATAGGTTCACTCTTTGTCCTATAAAGCCATAGCATTTAATAAATGGGGGAGAAAAGAGTGACAGTTTCATTGAAGAAAAATCATTTTTCCATTGCTTTCCCCAAAAGGTCACCTTCTCCTTCTTCTGCTTCCAGAATCTCCTTCAGAGACTTAAAAATTTTTATTAAAACTCCATTTTCCTTTTGATGCTGAACTGAAACTGACTGCTTAAGTTTACAATATGGAAGAAGAGGGGCTTAGAACCAATATATTGTAGCATAATGTAGACTATGTTAATTTTTCTCAATTATGTATTGTTCCAAACTTGCTTGAAGTTTGCTTCAGTTCATATATAAAGGTCCTTAGGATCATTTTTGAGTAAGCATTGGGTCCATACCTTTGAAATTCAAGCAATGAATTGAACACATTAATACATAGTGAAATATTAAATATCGATTTACGATAAAACCTTGCCTGCCTAATATTCATGTAGAATTTTGTCTTCTTTATCACAAAGTAGTTAACCTTTGGAATATTGAACACAAAATACTAAAGTATGTGCCCTTTCAATCTAGATAAAATATTTTTACCTGGTTCAATAGCCATTTGACAAATTCTAAGAGAAAGATTAAAAGCAGCTTCTGCAAGAACAAGAGACAAAATTATTATTGCTCCATATTATGTCTGTCTTTTCTCCCTGTTAGATTTCATATGTTTTATTTCTTATTGGATTCAGTTTCTCTGCCACTTAGCTCACATGGATGTGCAGAATTTAAGCAGTGACTTCCTCTTGTTTCATATATTATAGATGTGGCAACACTGAGAAACTAATCAATACTCCCAAAACTCCAAATTTCAGAGAAGGGACTGACTAGTTCATTTGAGTCTAACTATGTTGAAGAATACAAAGCATCACTGTATAAATAAAGCTATCAATTAAAGGGGTTAATGTGAGCCAGATAGGCACTCCAAAATATCCCCAAATCCTAGATATTTGGCTTGTAAGACATAGAGATATTAATGTCCAAATTACACCATCTTTAGAGTAGTATCTTGTTTTAGTTTACAGAGCAGCTATGACAAATGCCACACAAATTTATTGGCTCACAATTACAGGGCCAGAGGTCCCAAATCAAGATGTCAGCAAGGCCATGCTTTCTTGTGAAGTCTTGTATTCTGGTTATGGCTTGCCACAATCCTTGTGGTTTCCTGAGTTGCATGTTTATCTCCTTCACATAGCAATGTCCTTAGTCTCTTACTCTGGTTTTCTCTGACTACTGTATTTATAAATGGGCTCAGACTCACAAGAAAGTGGATTAAAATTAAAAACATGTCTTTTGTTGGATACATGATACCATCTACCATATATCTTAAAACAAATTCCATTATTTTCTTCAGTTTTGCTGTTTTTCTGAAAAAAAAAAAAAAGCAGAAATCTATACTTAGATAGCAACAGTGAAAACAGTATGAAACATTAAGGGAAACCACAAAGATCAAATTTGTCAGCATAATCTATTCATGCATCCTAATACTTTTTGGCCCTCTCTAGGGTCAAGGAGGTTTAAGAATGTTTAAGGAGAGGAACCTCATCAGCAGTCTTCAATGTCAAACTGTAATGCCAATTGAACTCCTAAAAGCTGCCAGGAGAAAGACCCTTTCAATCTTATACCCCAGAGATTATTTTATTCAATGATGTCACTAGGCAGTAATGGTGAACTAATATGGTTTCACAAATTATCGCAATGGAGAAAATGACAGGTTTGTGTAGTGCCTTTGCCTCAGAGTTCTGTGGACTTTCTGAATACACTTCTGCTATCCAGAACTCAGATTCCTTTTATGATGGTTTTCATTCTCCTTCTTTGCTCAAATTTACCTCAAAAGTCACCCCAGGTTGTAGCTCTAATTTTTGTTGTGCCCTTAACATGAAGAGGGGAAGCATGATAACGATTGAGGTTGAATTTCTTGGCAATTAGTTGGGTAAAGTGAAGGGCAGATTTAATTGTATGAATAAAATAAATGTAGTGCGCAAGCTGGACTCAGTTGGATGCAAGCTGTGTTTTATTCTTTCTCACCTCCACTCATGAAACACTGTTCCTTGGGTGAACACCTCCAGGCTCCCTGGATAATATCTCAGGCAGTTCCCAGGGTTTTCCAATCATTCTAAGGTATTATACAGACCTCCAGACACAGCATTCCCTTGTTTCTCAAGCCACTGTGGGCTCATACAGGGGTATGCTGGAGCTGGTTCAAACTGACTCAAGAACAGTTTATTAAATATTTAGGAATTTTGTAAGCCAGATGTTAATACTGGTATGTTGAAATTTCCATAATGGGTGTATTTATATGACAGATATCATCAATCACCACAAATCAGGGCCTTTTAATTCTTGTTTCCTTGTTTGTTTTCTGGAGAGATGGTTTACCATAAGCACATAACTACAAGTAAATCTTTCAAAAGGGTGACTTGAATTTGCCTGACTGAATATAAGGTAAATAGAGACACTGCTCTCCCCTTCTCTGTGAGAGGAATGCATAGTACACGGAGCACTCTCCTTGGAGTCGTCCATTCTCTTCAGTCTCATTTCCCAATTTAATCATATTTTAATTCTACTTATTTATTTAGGTATTTATTTATCTATATATTTATTTTAAGTTTGTATAGTGGTGGGTGATGGATTAAAGCTGCTAAGATAGGTTTTCTATGACTCTTCTCCAAGGTCTTCATAATCAGTCTTTAGAATATAGTATTGTTGGCAACCATCCCCTTCCCCTCCCCAGTCTTAAGAAAATAGAAAGTCTCATATTTAACATACTTAGGTATAAAAAACTTTGAGGCTACTTGCATTCCTGTTGTGTAACATTTTGTATCCACCATTTATTCAACAGAGAAGATCTGTACCACAAGAAATTCCAGGTCACCAAATGGACCTAGGCACCACAATGCTTCCCAGATATCCTAGCAAATGCCTTTCTTAGAAAAAAAGTATTTTAAATCTTCCCCACTTTCCTCAAACTTTTCCCTACTCTGTTATACCATACATAACAGAAAGAAAAAAAAAATAGAAGCTATCAGGAAGGAATTTCTTACCCATCCATGCTCCCAAACCACCACCAATACCACCATCTAAAATCCTTTCTTCCTCCTTTCCTGGTAGAGTAGAAGAAATATGTGTCCTCTTATCGAAATCCAGCTTTCCTCCTTAGAAACTCATGCATCCCTCTGTTAAATCTCCAAAAACACTTATAGGCTCTGTATAGATTGAGCTCGTCCCTATCTCTTCCTTTTAGTCTTTACACTATGAACACAATGGCCTTTTTGAAATGTGTCATGCTGTTATATATCATCAATTGTAAGATACACATTTTTTTTTCACATTCTGAATCAGAATGCATAATACAATAATGGTATGTCATGATTGGTTTGTAGGAGTTTGCACTTTGTAATGTTTTCTAAAATAGCGGGACATCTAAAATTTAAGATATCATAGAGTCAATGAAAATGTTATTTCTGGTAATGTTTATCCTTTTCTCCTCAACCTCTTTTTCCTATCTAATTCTTATAGATCTCTTAGGATTCAGCTTGAATATATTTCTTCCCAAATATCTCAAATAGCCAGATAATAAGCACGGATAAAATAAAATAAAATATATAAAGCAGATTGTAACATATACATGAGTGTATAAGGTGCTGGAAAGAACCCAGGCTCACAAATCAGGACACTCAAATTTAGACTGGACTATAAAATTTTGCAATTGTGCAAACGTGACTGAGGCCTATCACCTTGGTTAATCCAACTTCTTCATGTTTTAAAAGGCAAACAAGACCAGGTGGTTCACTAAAGATACCCAGCTTCTTGGTGACAAAGAAGCATAGATAAGCAAATGCTTCCTGGGAAGGATCAGGGAGTAAATATTTACAGTTTTGTGAGCCATATACTCTCTGATGCTTCTACCCAACTTGGTCATGGTGTAGTGAAAGACATCATAGATAATACATAAATGAATGAGCATGATTGTGATTATGAACAAATAATGCTTTATTTACAAAAACAAGTGGCATGCTGAATTGGTTCCATGGAATGTAGTTTGACAAGCCCTGCCTTAAAACATAATACAGAGAGGCTGCCTCACTTCTGTTATACAGACTAACATGTTTTGCAGGTGGAAGGAAGGAAGAGTGGAGGTATAGTAAATAAAATGAAGAAAGGAGGAAGATAAGGCTAGACAATGTGGCATGGGTTGTTCTATGTTGCCTTCTTGGGTGGTTACTCCAAAATACATACATATTAAGTGGATTTTCAACATGAATTTTTCAGATTAGAGAGTCTTCTTTTTTCAGATCAAAGTTTTATATATGAATTCACACATTCTTATATGTCAATAATAAAAAAATATTAGTGTTTTTGTAATTTAATACTTTGTATATGGAAACTTTCTGAGACGAATAAAGCTTCCTGTGATTTTAAAAGTAATCTTGTTCAAACCATTTCAAACAGAAGAGACACAGGCAAAAGAAAGAAAATTGAAAAAGTAAAAAATGTGCTTCAAAGTTAAGCAGATGTATTTAATAGGAATAAAAAAATAAGATTAGCAGTTATATACAGAGGTTAGCTTTTACTCATCAACTTCCCTCAGTGTGTTTCCTCTTCTTTTTCTCTGTCACCTGCTGATATTTGAATGGGATGGAATTATAACATTCTAACTGAGTAACAAACTGTCATAGCAATGGAATTAAGAGCTGCTCCATTGGCTATGAGGATGGGGAAAAATGACAACACCTAGCTAACTCTTTTCTTAAAATTATTCTAGAAACTGGGTCCTAGGCCTTGACCCATTAGAGGTGTAGGGTGACAGAATAAACCTAAGCCAGTGAAGACTCTCATAGATGAAGCCCCATACATACATGGCTAATGAAAAAAAGAAATAAAGAATATGTAATACTCTTGGAGAACGTAAGGTACCTTTGCTCCACACTAAGAAGTTGTTTTGCGGCAAAACAAATACAGATCCCACTTGCTAGACTGGTGTTGACATTCTATGTTATAGGTTGTGTCAAAGACAATCTACAGGGGAGACCGTCTACCTGCAGAAGGTCATGGAGTTAAACAGTCTACCATGCTGACTCGACACAGTGGCATTTATCACAGCACACAGATTTCTTCTACAGCAAACAGAACCTTCTCAGGCATGAGAAGAAACCTGGCATTTTCTGCTACCTGCAGGCTTCAGTTTTTTGAAGCCAGGAAGGGCATCTGTAAAAGTTGGCTGCCTGCATGGCAGACCATGCAAAATGCCAAGGAGAGTGATTTATGTCGCATTCTCTGAGAATGAAGAGGAAATACGCCCAGATTTTAGCAATGAAAGGTCAAGACATTGAATCATTTCCATTATAATCCTTAAAAAAAAACAAACCTAGGGCAAAAGACACAAAATTATTTGCACAATCTAACAAATTTCTGCTTCGTGTAGAACTTATAAGTCCTAGCTAGTTCAACATAATATCACACTGCCTCCCAATTGAAAACATTACTCTTAGTGCTGCAACTTATTTCTCAAAGGAAACATATAGAAAAGATGTCTTCTTTTAATCCATCCCTATTTTGTTAATTAAAATTGTAAATTACATAAAGTATTTAATCAGGTATTATGGGTTGAATTGTGTCTCCCCCAAAGATATGTTGAAGTCTTAAACCCCATACTTGTGATTGTGACCTTACTTGGAAATAGAGTCATTGCAAATGGAATTAGTTAAGTTAAAATGAGGTCATACTGGAGTAGGTCATCCTGGAGTAGGTGGGCCCTCAATCCAATATGACTCCAAGTTTCCTTTTATTCTTCATATAAGAAGAGGCAATTTGGAGACAGATACAGGAATACACAGGGAAGAATACTATGTGATGATTATGGTGAAGACTGAAGCCCAAGGTTGCTGGCAAACCACTAGAAGTTAAAAAGAGACAAGGACAATTCTCCCCTCCAAATTTTGTACTTGTATCATCCAGGACTGTGAGACAATACATTTCTGTTGTTTTAAGATAGCCAGTTTGTGATATTTTTGTTACAGTAGCCCTCGGAAACTAACATATCAGGTGGCTTTTGATGTAGCCAGGCTACAAAGCATGTATAATCACTAGAATTAAAAATCAAAATTATAAAGAAGGAAAGAAACAAAGAAATCATTTCGGAGTCAAATTCCTTCTCTTTTACAAATGTTTGGACTTAGGCCTCAGAAGCTAGACAGACTGTTGGAATGTCCCATGGAGAAAATAATGAGCAAGTAAAAGATTGACTTTTCATATTTCTTCTAATTTTCATAATATTTACTAATACTGAAGTTGGAAATATATAATGAACAGCTGGAGACTAGCACATTTTTATCTAATTTGAGTTTGAAAGACAATACAGTTTCTTTGTTTATCCACATACTCTGGAATTATTTATTAAACACCCACTCTCAATGGCCCTGTGACAGGCCCCAAGAAAGACACAGAGATGAATAAGATATAGACCCTCCCCTTAAGAAAGGAGCTTTTGAAACTTTGGTAATTCCCTAAAAATTCAGCAATCAAATTTAGTCATTTTAATAGTTTATACATTTATCATTATTGTATTTTTGCAGCTTCTGAACATATTTGCAAGAGAAAAGTATAAAGGAAGGTCCTGCCTGCCTTTGTGGTTTACAATCAAATTGATAAATGAAGACGTATAGAATCACAAACATGAATACATTTTAATTCTTGAATGATCTTTCTCTAGCTAGAAGAACAGAGGAAAAAAGTAAATAAAATGCTATCTAAATATAATCACTGCTTTGAGTAGACCCAAATAATATATTCTTATGCCATTTTGGCAGATAAAAAGATCAGATGTATGTTTCGCTAAACTGAAAAAAAAAATCTGAATTTTATTCAGTGATAAAAAGAAAGAGCTCTCAAGGAGGAATGGGCAGGGATGAATTTTAAATGTATATTAAGAAGTGAAAGAAGCTAATCTGAAAAGATAACGTACCGTATGATTGCAACTATATAAGATTATGGACAAGGCAAAATCGTAGAGACAGTAAAAAGATCAATAATTTCCAGAGACTCAGGAGTCTGGGTAAGGGTTGAATAGTTGAAACACAGAAGGTTGTTTTAGGCAGTGTCTTTATAATATATGATAATGTAATGGTGGATACATGGCATTATATACATTTATCAAAATTCTTTGATATTAAAGAAAAAAAGTAAATTCTAATGTGTACAATTAATTTAAAAAAACTCAGGAGTTCTGTGGATAGAAATTCAGTGCAGATTATCATAAAACAATCTAAATTGGTTACAAATGTATGAAACAATCACACTGAAGGTAATGGGGGAAATGGTGTTAATTTAAAAAACTTTGGAAATGAATGATTTCCATAAGACTAAAGACTAAAGGATAGGTACATAAGACTGTACACGAGTTGATAAAGTTATTTCCCATGGGGATGTGAATTAACAATTTTTATGCCACTACATATTTATATTAGAATTGAGTATTTAAGTATATTGACAGCAGATAATAAAAGGCATTTTTTTCACTTTTGAGTGATAGATTCCAGGCAAGCAAAAGGAGAAAGCAAAAATGATGCAGGAGGTAATGGAATAGCATTGACTACATCATCAAGAATTAATATTTAGATTAATATAGATACAGGTGGATATGTATATGTTTATATGTGTTTGTGTTTATATATATTTGTATTTATAGATATGTGTATATACATGAATTAGTACTTCTTGCTCTGTCAGCTTAGAGGGCCTAGAAGCAATGACTCTATGTTAACTGGGGGCATTTAGTTGATTTCTAAAAAAATTCTCCAAAGGAATCAGGGCTTCTTGGGGGAAATGGATTACTCTAGATTTGGAGAAGGCAAAATACAAAATGAGCCTGAAGCATCTTGTAGTGTCAGAAAATAAGAAATTGCTAAAAAAAATTAACACAATGATGGGGGTATGTCAAAGGGACACAGGAGCCAAATGAAAGTGCTTTCACTCACAAAAGGAGGAAAATTTGAGCAGCAAAATAATGATTATATTGTAACAATATATAAAATAAATATCAATGACCATGCTGATTTATATAAATGCTTGAATAAATAAATAAATGCAGAAGAGACAAATGACCTGTGCAGAAATTTTCCAAATAATTTATGTAGATAATCCATCCTTGAGAATGTGGAGCATCTCTCTCTATTCTTTAATATTGGTCTGCCCATAGCGCCCCCTTTTGAAAGAGTAACACATTGTAAAAGGGGGAAGAAAGAGGAAATTTACAGTGGTAATTCCTGAAAAATATTACATAAGCCATGTGGTTGAGATTCATTTCAATAGTGAAAGTGATAGTCCTGTTTATAGTATGTTCCTTTTAGGTGATGCAATAGAAATAACACTTTACCTCTGTGGTACTCCTTTCAAATCTCACAACCACAGCTGAACTGTGAAAACATCAGATAAATCCCAACTGAGAAACTTTCTATAAATTGCCTGGCCAGTCCTCAAAACTCTCAAGATCATCAAAAATAGTTCCTCTGTCACAGCCAAGAATTGCGAAAGGAGGCATGAGAACTAAATGCAATGGGGTATCCTGAATAAGATTCTGGAAAATTAAAAGGCAAAACAAAACAAAAACAGTGTAAATTGAGGAAAAATGAATAAAGTATGGATTTATTTTGTAATGTATCAATATTGGCTCCCTAAATGTAACAAATATATCATTCTAACTTAAGAGGTTAACAATCATGGAAATTGGTGTAGGATAAATGGGAATTCTGTACTATCACAATGTTTTTCTATAAATCTAACATTGTCCTAAAATTAAAAGTTTACCAAGAAAAGAAGTAAAGAATGGAAATATCACTGGTTAACAGTTTTCCATTTTTGTGCTGTACCAGTATTGAAGTAAAAAGAGGCCTCATTCAGTATTCTTTAGAGTATATTATTAGAGTATTTTATTAGGGATGTTTAAAAGATGTTAGCTAAAATGTTTATTTATAAAAATACCAAAAATCTCAAAATATGAACTGAACCACTGCAATAAACTAATAATGTGGGATAAAAATATATTTTCACATCTTAAAAATGTAAATAAGATAGTCAGAAGTAAGGAATTATCAAGCCAAAATAAGTTGAATGCACAGACAAGCAAATGTGAGGGGCACTACAATTAGCTTCTGCTCTAGGACGTTAGCCAAATTTGTTAACAGAAATTTATGAATGTTTTTTTCTTTCTTTTTTTTTGGAATGGAGACCAAGTCCAAGGCCTACATAAAGTGTTCATCTATTAAAAATCTCTTCATTTGTAAAGATGGGACTTAAACAGCTATGCCAAATGTAATATTGAAGAAGAAATACTACTGTCTATCCCATTCCCTTTTCTCAAGGGACAGCAAGGATTATTGCAGGTCTGAAATCTGGTGCTGTTAAAAAATTAAAATAAGAACAAAATAATCATGTCAACTCTCTGAGGATCTATAGCCTAAATCCACATGGGCTATACCAAAAAATTCAAGTCACTAATTTAAATTAAAATGTTCCTAGACTGGTAGTGTTATCAGTTATCCAGATAAGCAAATATAAATCATCTCTAGAGGAAGCACTTTAATATCTGGTCTCAAAGAATCCCAACCTATGCACACATTTTTCCTTATTAAATGTATAGTGGCAGCCAAAATCAGCAAAGACTAAGAAATAAAGGCCCTTTCAGTGAAAAAGAAAAAAAAAAAAAATAGAAGAAGCATAACTCAGATAAAAGCTTCAGATTTTAAAAATCTCATCACAGAATGGACTACCAACATCCCTATATTTCAGGTAATAAAATGCAGCTTGAAAATATATTTAATGGAAAAGAGAAAAACACCATAAACAATAAACCAACAGATTTGAAAAAAGATACAAATAAATATCCCAATATGCAAATATTATAATATTTGAAGTAAGAATTCAATGGAGTATATTAAAACAAAAGTGACACAGTTGAAAGGAGAATTAGTGAACTGAGAGATAGTCTTGAAGAAATTATCTAGTTAAGTATATCTCTCCTGAACCACACTTTCAGTGGCTTCACATTGTTAGCTTGCAATCAGCATAGTAGGAATTATTTGCACTACAGAAACTAGCACACACTAGATATCAGGACTGGCTGCATTTTTGGAGAGCTGGTTTACCAATATACCACTGATTTAAATACCACAAAGGATTGATTACTGAAGTAGACATGAGAGTCCAGGTTTCTTCTACTAAACCAGACAAAGAAATTTCAAAAATTTAAATCAATGCCACTCTTTGGGGTACCTTTTTTGGTTTTTGGGGCAAGTATAGTTATTTTTCATGAAATATACTTATTTATATTAACATGTAATAATTTTATTATTTATAATGGCTTTAAAAATAAATATTAAATATTTTTAAATCTTATGGATTTAAATCTTGTAAATATTCATAAATATAGTCTACATTAAAAAATAAAAGCTCTTTGGGTCCTCAGTTATATTTAAGAGACTAAAGGGTTTCTAAGACCAAGTAGTTTGAGAATACTGAATTAGGGAATAGAACAGGCTCGTGGTTTTATCTGGATAGTCAAACAGTAACAATGCCCCTACTGATTTACACTCATGTATTTCACTCACATGCACACACACTTCCACAACCTTATCTTACTTATAATGGCTATATCAGTGTTTGGTTAAATCAATATTTAATGTTTATATATTTAGAAGTTTGAAATATTGTTTCCTTTAAATAGATTATCTTACTATTTGCTTTTGATTTTCTCATTTGTTTGTTGTTCATTTTACTTTCTTTTCTTTCCTTATTTTGGATTGAATCAAATATTCATTATTCTTTTTTTTCTTCTACTGGCTTTGAAGTTATACATTCTTCTTATTCAACCTTTTGTCCTCTTCCTCTTCTTCTTCCTCCTCCTCCTTTTTCTTCTTAATATTTTACCATCAATATTCTTGTATATTTGCCACAAATTACTCTTCATTTTCTGTCTTAATTTTTTGTATGGAAATGTTTTGATTTCACTTTCCTGTGGTTTTCTCTGAGTTTCAATCTGCTTATAAAAGACTCCAGTAATAGCATTAAAACACTTTATGATTGAGGTGGGACACAACTTCTTAACTGAACTAACCTCATCAAAAGTTCCTGTTTACAATGGGTTCACACTCACAGGAATGGATTGAATTTAAGAATCTGTTTTTCTGGGGTAGGTACAGCTTCAAACCACCACACCCACAAAGGAACCTGACAAGTGAGAGAAGATGGTTTTCTTGGATCTGCAAGAGCAGCCCATCTTCTAGCAAAACTCCACAAAGTGACCTCTGTCAAGACCATGTGAAACAAATGAATCACCCAGCCGTGTTACTGTTGAATGCCTCATGGAAAACAATAATCATACTTCCAGAGTTCCTGATTCACAAAATCAAGAGATATAATAAAATTGCTATTTTAAACAAATAAATCTGGGGTATTTCATAATGAAGCAAAAAGTAACTAGACACCTCCATCTTTCCTTGAGTTCTGGTCCAGTAATTGTTGACTGTCTTGTTAGTTCTCTAATGCCTTTAAGTATTTGCCTTTTATACTTTCCCACATTTCTAGATATCCTTGATTAGATGATTGATCCAAATTAACTATTTGCCAAAGAGAAGAATTCTGTATTGCATACATATTAAAATTTACCCAAGCTTTGTTCCTACCTAGAATAATTTTTGCTTGTGATTTCTGCACACCCCATTCATGCTATCTTGAAATGATCTTTAATTACAGTTCTTCCTTATATCTTGTGTTTTTTTAAAATTTTCAATAACCACAGTATATAAATAAATATGAAGAAGAATGTTCTAATTGTCAATAAAAGGTAATCAAAGTTTTTGGATAACACCTTTTAAAAGCTGAAGCACATGACTTAAAGAGTAGAAAATTATCAGTGAAAAACTTAAATTGAAAATATTTCCAATTTTCGCAATATACTTTAATTTGAGGTACAAAATAAAGGGAGCAGGTAGTTTGCAGTAAAGTAAATGTGGGACATAATGGAAAGAATAGAATTTTGAAGCAAAAAACTGCAGACAGGGAGGGACAGGTAATAAATCATATAAATACTGAGAAGGATTTTATTTGGGAAAATTATTCTCATCACACCTTGCTCTTCACTAGGCTATGGGCTGAATGCCATCACTTAGCTGTGAAATGATAATTATTTAAATATCTACTATTAATAATAATTCAACTGCACTTAATATTTAAAACTTAAAAATCTTTATTCTTAAGAGTGTAGTCTACAGTGCCTCTCCAGGTGGAATTTTTTGAAAGGTGTAATACAAAAAAGATTAGAGCAAAATTACCCTTAATGCAGGACAATTAAATTCAAACAAAGTTTGCTACATGTACTTAGGAATTCTTCTTCTTAAATAAGCACTTCATTAATTCTGAGACCAAATCATTAATTTTCAAAAAAAGCAAAAGCATCCATGATTTCATATATGATTATATATATATGTCTTGTACTCTAATTCTGTAAATGCAAACTCCTTAATCCCTTAGTAGATTTCTACATAAATCTATTAGTCAGCTTTTTAAGGAAATCAATCTGATACCATTATAGGTTTTATATTCAAACCTTGTTTTTTTCTTTATATGCGTGTCTACAAATTCTTACTTAAATACATATATGATCTAATTTTAGTATATTAATATTATATAATACATTAATAATATGTATTAAATATATGTAAACTGATGTAAATAATTTCTGCTGTGTGTTCTTTTTGCATATAAAGGTTTATTTGTGCCTTTCTCTGTTTGTTTCCTTTACCTCTGATAAGGACACTATCTGTGGTGGTTTGGAGGTATGTTCCCCAGAAAAAAAAAGTTCTTAAACTTAATCCATTCCTGTGGGTATGAACCCTTGTAAATCAGACTTTTTGTTGAAATTACTTCAGGAAAGATGTAGCCTAAAGTGAGTCTTAAGACTTTTACTGAAGATAATAATGGACTTTTAAGCACAAAGAAACCAGAAGTTTATGGTTTGGAGAATTCTGAGCCTGTCCAGAAAGTATGCTCTGAGACCAGGGCCAGAATCAGGTCTATCATGGATTTTCTGAATTTTCAGAAAGCAAGTCTCCCAAGAATAGGGTGAGGGTTTAATTGAATACAGATCCAGTCAGCCATTTCAGTGGAAGACAGGATTGGAAATACAATTATGCAAGAAAGATCTGTGGGAAGTCTTACTGACTGGTGGGTTGGTTCCATAAGAACTTCATGCAAAGATGATGTGGTTCTAAGGAAATTTGTAAGAGCAGAAACACTGCCAGCCTGGACTGAAAAGGACAGAGAAGGGACAAACTAAAGGAAGAATGACTTCAAAGGCAGAAGCAAGAAAGCCAAGGTGTGGACTGAAGAGATCTCTTTGGACTAAGAGAATGGGACTACTCATTTGTGTGGAAAAGGCAGGTTCACCTTAAAAGGGGCGTTGGCTCTGGTTTTTGTTAGGTGCCTTAGTTCTTCTCCATGTATCTGTTGGACCTGGGGTATTCAAGATGGCTTCTTTTCTCACTTTTCTGGTACCTACATTGAAATGAATAGAACAGCTGTGAGCTGGCAAAGGATCTGTTTTACCACCCTTTTCAATGTGTGTAACTTAGGCTTCCTTGCATCATGACAGACACAAGGTAGTCCATCTTCTGACATGGAGTCTGACATACCCCAGAGCAAGTCCAAGAGGCCAAGGTCTAAGTTGCATTAATCCTTTGATTTAGACTCAGAAGTTATGTGGTATTACTCTGGCTATATTCTTTTGGTTTCAGAGTGATATCCAAGATTCAATGAGAAAAGGGAATACACAGGGCATGAGAACCAGGAAAGATGATTCATTGGAGGGGGGTGTATCTTTGAAATTAGCTACCACATCATCTATGGACCTTCTATTCTGCTATTCTCATGAGATGAATGAGTGAGTTGTTTGAAGTGCTTTACTTGCCTTCCTACATGCAGAGTTCATTAATTTGGAAGATCTGGCTTTCTGAAAATGTTTCACTCCAAATCATATTCTTCCACCAGTAGTATGCTTCTGCTTCTCAGCATCTTTTTCTAGAATTCAATTATCTGTCAGGCAGCCTCTTGGGAGAGATGACAGCTTAATGGCTCATAACTATCTTCTGAAGTGTCCCATTAATCAAAGTAAAACTCAAGCATCCTTGCCATACCAAATTGTGAGGTATGTCAGTTCAATCACTTTCCTGTATCTGTCTCTGATCTGTATTCTTGCTTCAGTTTTTTTCATTTTTTTTCTTCTCCCCAACCAATACCCAACCAGCTAGACACCTCAGCAAGACAAGTATTCTGCTTAAGTAAACATTTAATCTTTGGAGTGAATTGGCTTCCAGTAAAGCAGAACACCTTTCCATTTCTTACGTAAAGAAGTGAAGGGATTTTCATTCACGAAGAACATTGTATTCTCCAGGCTGGAGATTTTAATTACTCTGACATCTTCCTTCTCCCCTTCTCCATCTTCTTCTTTCCACCTTTCTGATTTCAGTATTTTGACCAAGATTTGTGAGTTTGAAAAGTCTGGTGATTGATTATGATCATGGTAAGATCAGTTCTTCTACATTTTCATAAGACTTGAATGATAATGCCTGGTCTCAGTTATAGGTGGCTTTCTCTAGAATGCAGAAAACTGATTTCCTTAGTTTTTGTTTAGCTGAAGGTTTTAATGCTAATTCCAGGGGGAAGAAATCTCAATATCATCTTAAACAAATGACAGGACCTCTTATTTATGCATTCCCGATTTCTGAAAATGTTTCTGATTGACTGGAGTTTTGATTCTTGACAAAGGTTTATCAAGTTCTTTCCAACTATATGATTGGATAGACAGAGACAAAATGGTACAAATCAATTTTGAAGGGAAAACAACAAGCACATCTAACTAGATAATGTTGCATGCTGTTGGCAAGTTGCCAGGAGCTAGAGGTTTAGCATATAGACCTCCAGCAAATGTTTCCTCCTTAATGAATAAGTTATTTAAGTAATTTGATATATAGGAAAGCCAAAAAAACACAAAACCACTGTTTCCATTTTATTTTATTAAATAATACAGCTTCTATTTCTAGTTTTATCATGCCATTTTACTTGGTATGCTAATCTTGTGTAAAGCATTCATCTTACATCGTGTGGAAGAATTTTCAAGGACTATCCTCCATTCTATTAGGACACAATCTTCCAGTGTTAATATAGAAAGCTTCAGTTGATATTAGTGGAAATCAATGCGCAGAGAAAAGAGATGCTCTGTTTAATGCATCCAAATTCAGTTTATATCCTACAGAGCACAATGCATCATTATTGTCAGATGCCATCAATTTTAGGATTGTTCAATTTGGAACAAAGAAATAAACACTGGCTTAAGTAAAATGACAAAGATTAACCAACAAATGGCAGAGATATTAGCTATTTCTTTCACATCTATTTGTATGATAAGCAGAAGTAGAGAGAAATTGCCATTATAAATGAATAAGATATTGTATTAGCTAGAATCCCTTTATTTGTAAATGACAGAAAACCAATGTATTATTGCTTAGGATTAAGTTTGTTTGTGAGGTAGGGAAAATGCAAAATAACTATTGCCTAATATGATAGAAGTTTATTTATCTTTTGGTTAAGCATAGGCAACTAGAGCATACAAGCAGTTCAGAATTAGTGTGGTTGCTGCAGAGTAATCAGAGAAGTGGTCCCCTTAATTTTTCACCATCATCCTCGATACATGACTTTCACCTTGTGGGCCAGGATGACTGCTTGAAGCCCCACTCCTTAAGTCTACATTATATCCAACCAAAGGAAGAAGGGGAGAAGGAAACGTAGGAATCCCCTTCCTCTATTCTCGGAATATAAATTCATTTAACTAGCAATGCGAATGATTGTTTTAAAAAATGGGAATGGTTTACCAGAACAGGAATGGAAATGGACTTCAGGGACAGCTGATTGGAAAAAGGCACTCCAAATCCAGTGGGACTCTGTCTCTTGTTTGTGTCACTCCATGTACACCAGTCTTGTGTTTTCATATTAGGCTTTCTAGTCCATATTATACCAAAATTGATGGCTGGCAATGATGAGACTTTATGACTTTCTAGTAAAATCCATGGGATACCTAATTCTGTTTCTCATTTCCAGTTTCAAAATTCCCTTAAGTTTCTCTTAATTAATTCAGCTTGGGTCAGCATTCTTGGACCAATAATCTGAGCAGTAGAACAGTGTCACAATATATAAAACGTCATTCTCATGTTAAACATTGGTGGGGCAGGTGCCAATCCAAAAATAAAGAACACTGTTGGAGAAAACAAAATAAAACAAAGAATTCAGGACAGATATAATGTACTTATATGTGTAAAAATAGTGACAATCACTTAAAAAATCATTTCGGTATGTTCTCAGAACTACTGTGGTCTTCAATCGCAAAGATCTTTTGTTATTTCTTTTCTAACTGATAAATCGTGATAGCAATTGATTTTCAAATTTCAGCCCTGGTCATTTATGACTTTAATTGATGCACTATTTTGAAGTTTCTTGCACTGGATCATTTGAATAGGAAATATCTGGTCTTCACTCTGAGAATAATCAAAATGACTTGATTGTACTTGATTTAAACTAATTTTATAATTTCAGATTAATCCTTATTAACTGAAAAGTTTATTTTGTCAAATAGACTTTTCTTCCTGCCTAATTTACTCTCATGAATCAACAGGTAGATAATGCTACTCTTAATAGCACAAGTATGTTTTATAGTATCAAAACCTATCCACAAGTCTTTGGAACCTGTGTTTTTTGTGTTCTGTTGATCTGATAGCCAAGAGTTCTACTTACTAAATTTCTAGGTCAAAAGTGAATTATTCTCACATACTAGGTCATTTTCTTAAGACTTCATCAGTGTCAAATTTGGTTTGAGTTAATTAAAGGTCCTAGATTATGGCCTCACTATGCAATTGATACAAGGCAGAAAAAGAACATCTTTTCTTCTATACAAAACAGGGATTTTTTATTCTGTTTTTATTTTATGTCTAGTACATAATAAGAATCCCAAATGAGCAGAATGGAGTAAGAGTCCCTGTAAGCATATTAGCTACCAGGAATTGACTTCTATTGCTCGTGGTCCACCTTACAATATTCTTACTTAGAAGCTGCAAATTAATAGAAAAACAGAACTTCAAAAATACTTCAAAGTCACTGAAGCCTACCAACTACAATCATTCAGACAAAAAGAATCTTATAATATATTTATACTGATGACATATAAATGCTTTTTTTACCCCTTTCTTATAAATGCTTTACCAATGCTGTCATATTAGCCCTATGATAAGATAGTATTTGTCATCATTAATAGAAGATGAAGGCAATGAATTAACCTAATTAATTTACTGAAGTTCACATAGATAATAAATGTCAGAGCCATGATTTTGGAACATGGTAGAGGAAATTTAAAATGTGTTCTAAATTACAATTGTTTTTTTTAAATCAGGTAACAATGTTTCTAAGCTATATAAATTTATTGATGATATTATTTGAATTTCTCTCTGAAGTGACCATATTATTGTAACTTCTGTGACAATCCTGACTTCTGCCCTACTTTCCCATTGCATTTGCATTAATAGATTTATTTCATTAGGCAAATTTATTCAACAAATCTTTATTAAATAGTGTAGCAGTTTGAAATTATTTTATGAATCACAAAAAAGAGAATGATTCTGCTTGTGTCCTGGCCCACTCCTGTGGGTGTGAGATCTTGTTTCAACTGGACTACCTCAGTGAAGTATGACTCAGGTTGAGTCTCTGCCCTCTTGCTGGGTCCAATAAAAAATGGTGACACCTAACTGTAGAAATACAATAATAAAGATCAAAAATGTTGCTAACTTAAAAATATAAATCAATCTTTCCTTCTTCCTTTCTTCCTTTCTTCATTTTTTTGCTTTCTCTCCTCTTTTCCTTTTTCTCCTTTATTTTCCAAAAAGAAGTCAGAAGCACTTGTCAATTTTCATAGTTTCAGGGTCCAAATATTAGAATTCATCATTGATGTAATTCTTTTTAAATGTAAAACACTCAGGTTATGTAATCAACTTCAAACAATTAAGTATAAATCAATCATTTACCTGGGAGAGCCAACATGGAAAATACTAATCTTTGCAAAAACATGAGTCAGCTTTGCTAATAAAAATAATATATCAGAAGTATAAGAATTTTCTTCAATTGAAGCATATATGGGATCTCATAAAATTGCCAACTTCATTCATCCCTCTACTAACATGTCCAATCTTTGTAGGATTTAACTAAATTACTTATGTAAAATGTGGTTCCTGATGCACAGAATTCAGGACCTTTCTTTTGCTTACACATCACAGTTTAATCCCACAGAGGCATGAACACCCAATTAAAAACAAAGATGGATATGCTTTGGTGTAAATGTTGTTTTCATTTCTGAATGAGCACACTAGTAAAACTGTTTTCCTCAAAGCAGGACCAGGTGGAGAAATGGAGGTCACCTCTGTGTAGCAGCATGCACCTCCGGATCGATAGGAAGCCGATGATGCTGACTTCCTCAGTGACCAGATGGGCCAAGTCCTGCAGAAGAGTCCACAGCCATTACTTTGTGCATCAGGCTGTGCAATTGATTTCAAAATAACAGACAAGAGGGAAAGGGCTGTCAGGCTTGACTGCCTCCTGTCAATGCAGGAGCCCTGGAACAGCGTAATTCAGAAAAAAAAAAAAAAAATTGTCAGTTTGGGTGAGTTGGGGTGGAATCCTGACAGGGTGATTCTTTACTTGTCATCCAGTTTGAAGGTGGAGTGGGAATCTACACTATGGTGCCTGGTCAGTGACTGGGCTGGCTACAACAGGGCATCATGACACATGGCTCAATTTCACAGACCACTTCCACGCAGGATTTTGTTTTCTGAGTAGGGAAGAGTGAAATATGGTGAAATGAAGTGTTGAGTTTACTTTTCAAAACTGATGAAAAATATTCCATTTCTCTCAGAATTCCTGCCTTGCCGTTTATGTTGTAAGCTTATTTTCCTGTAGGTTTTTTAAAATTTCAACTATCTTCAGAATACAAAACTCCATCTCTGCTTGTAATTAAATCAGTAATAGGGAAAATAGAAGAACTTATGTTGCAGGGGCAAGGAAGCATACTTGGTGTAATACTAGCTACAGTTATATTTTGACTTGAATGAAGCAAACCAGGTTACAATAATTGTGTCATGTATGGATAGATTTAAAATTGTGCATCAGGCTGTGCTAAATCATGTGAAAAGTGTTTGAATGAAAACATTCATTATATCTCATAGGTAAACATCAAAGAGACTAGACAATTCATGCTATTGTTTTGTTTAATACTGGAGATGTCAGAGTTACTTTAATAAAAATTCCCTGGGGCCCCTTTGTTTTGTCATATTTCATCTGTTGTAAAACTACAGGAACGTTTAGATTATGGCTCTATGATTTATAAATAATGATAATGTCAAAGTGGCTTTTTCCCAAGCTCTTACTAAAACTTTAAAATAGCAACTTAGGGGCCCATTGGAATGAAAGGTATCATTTTGCTCAAAATATACTGAGAACTCAGGTACCTATTAGATGGAAGTAAATTCCAGGTTAAAGAAAAAAAAAGTCAATTATAAGTCACACCTGTTAAGAAACAAAGGATTCAAGTAAGGCCTCTGAAATGAAGTGGATTTCCTATTTGGGTTATAAACAAAACAAATAAAAACAAATAAAAGAAACAAACATCTAAAAAATAACTTTGCTGATATATACAATTAGCTACATAATTGGCAACTTTTTGGTTCAAAGTGTGTGTTTTTATCACAAAGTCAGAATCTCAGTATGCAGAGCTGCAGAAACCATTTAACTATTTCCTTCTGTGTTCAATTGCAAACCTTAGGGGAAAAAAATATAAATTAGCTTGGTATAGACTGTGGATGCTATTAAGCACTGGGTTAGTAAAAACAGTCTCAAAAAGTATTTTATCAATTCTCACTAGAGGGTAAATACAAATATATAAGGCAAAATTAAGGTAGTCCCCATCAAATCTTATTAGGTTCCACATTTTCTGTTTCTTTTCCCTATCTTACAAGCCTCTACTCATTTTCTCCTACTACATGACATAATACATTCATGCCCACATTCATTTACATTTGAACATTTTTTTCACTAAGTTTACATACTTCAAAAAAAATAAAACAATTTATTAAAAGATAAGAAATTAATGAATACATTTAAATAATAAATGCTCTTTATTGCTGGCATATTATACTTTCTCTTTCTTTATGTACATTGACTTACCATAGTTTACATCTACCCTTTCTTTGGTAACTTGGGGAATTTGGGGGATGCTTTACTAAAAACTGAGGGTAAAACACTAAACATTTTGGCATTTTGAAATGTAAATAGTAAACTTGAACTTGAATGTGTTATTATCACATAAAAGAAAATTTACAGGATCTAAATTTTTCTAATAAAACATCTGATTTTCACTCATAATAGGATGAACTAGGCAAATAACTTGATTAAACATCAAAAATATAATCTGAGCTAATACATTTGTCAAAGTAATGTTTGAACACTTTCATATTAGGTGTAGAACATTTTCTGGAGAAATAGATATATAAAATGAACTTCTTACAAAGATTTTTTTCATCAGTACTTTATTATAGTCTGAACCTATCGATATATTATAAATTACTGCCAGATTTTTCATATATTAAAGTGGATTCATACTATATATTTTCACAAATAGCATGAAAATGCAATTAGTTCATGAGTTCTAGGTTGAGGAGTTTATGTATGTTGACAAGAAGGGAGGAATTATAAAATAATTGAGTCTAAACAACAATTTGCTTCTTAAACATTTCAAATCCATTTTGTCATTAAATCTTCATTATAACCCCACAGGGTAAGCATGAACATGGTTGCTCCTGATTTACAGATGAGAAAGTGAAACTTCTGAGAAATTATGTTACAACTGAGGTACTGAAATGTAGGTTAAGTTTAGTGAATAAAAGAATAGTATGTCAGCTTTAGCTGCTTATCAAACCTCTCCAACATTTAACAATTTAAAACAATTACTGAGCTCCGAATTCTGTGGGTTGGCTAGGCAGTTCTTATCAGGGTCAGTTCTGATCATCCCACCTAGGCTTGACATGGGTCTGTTTTCACCATGTAGGTAAGCTGGTGGCTGGACGGTCTAGGATGGCCTCACTCACACTCACATGTTACTATTAATCAAGGTATTTGCAACTCATAGCAATGATACAAGACTAATTAAATGCTGTGTCTTCATAAGTCTATGTAGAAGGAAAAGTAACTCTGTTAGTCATTAGAGTGAAGATCATGTTCAAAGTAGTTATTATTTCTACTTAAGAAAGAGGAAAATAATGTTCTGATAGGTTATATAACTAAACTTTGCTGCACCAAATCATTCCAAAAGACATTTAATAAGATTTATTATGGGAGATGTCCAAAGGTATGGCAGTCTTCCAAGAACAAGTAATCTAGATGGGATTGGATGATGAGCTATAGCAGGGATCTTCCAATGCATAGACACTCTTATTTTCTGGAGATACAGGAAGGCTTCCCAAGGGATAAGTAGATGCAAATAGATTTTAATGTATCAATTTTCACATCTCCAACATCTATATGTGCTCTTTTTGAAAACCGATTCACCTGAGAATGTTCCTGCATTTCTAATATCTTGTTGATAATCCTTTTGCACATTGCCTTTTTCAATATCTCTCTTTAGACTTTACCAAAATAAGGTGTTCACCTCTCACCCATCCCAAATTTTCCATAATGCCAAATCTCTATGGGACCATGCAAAAGGTCAGTTTGAAATACTGCTGCCTATCATATTTCCTTTCATTAAGAAACTGTCAATCCATTGCAGGCTTTCATGTATTTTTTGTTTATTCATACTTCTGTTTAGGGAGAAATAAGTTACAAAAAGGGGATTTTAGACTGTGTTCAGATGTTTTGAATTGAGATATATTGTAGTTTGGAGTAGCAGGAATGCTACAAGTTATCATTTAAAGACTTTGTTTTTCATCCCCGTATCCATTACGTTTAATTGAGAAATGTATATATTTATTCATCTATGTTTACTTTTTAGTTTTTAATTATTCATATTTTCACTTATTAAATGTACAAAATAAAGTTAAAAAAAATGTAAAAAACAAACAACAACAACAAAAAACTGATTTGTGGAGAGTTCCACAAAGGTAAAGCAAAGAAATCTTGTGTCAGAAATATTGAAGGCAACAGCCTCTTATTTCATTTCAGGTGATAGACTCAAGATTTATCTTTATATGCTAGAATTAGAATATTCAAGCTTTTTAAAAAAAGTACTTTGAAAATTCCACTCAGCCACAGAATATGCGCATTGCACTATCACCATACAATTATGAGGGGCAGCTTGGTGTGTGCTCTCGTCTTACATGATTTCAAGGAGGACAGAGTGAGAATTTTGTCAATGTTTTATCTTTGCATAACTGGAACATAAATATGAGGTAAATAGCTGTTATTCTCCTAAGTATTTATTCAGAAAAAAGAGAAATACTTGTGTTAACTTTTGCCAAAAAATTACCATGAATCAATATTAATTTTTTGTTGTTTGGGAGCAAGATTCCAATTCTCTTATATTTGCTGAAAATCTAGCTCATTATTTAGGGTTAGTATATTCCTTTCAGATCTTAATATGAGGTTCTAATTCTGAGAGATGCATGAATATAATATATTTAAGCACAAAATGATATAACTAATACCTTCATATTTTATATATTCATTGACCTTAAAACTTCTTAATTTTCTATACTTTTTTCTACTATACTTCTTTACAACATTTTAAGACAACCTAGAAAATTTAAATTTGGTAGAAATACATAAGGCTTAGTTGACAGTCAAAAGGAGGTATTTGAAAATATAATTTCCCCTTTCACTGGGTTGATTTTACTCTAATTTGTTGAATTTTAGCTACACATACAAGATGACTCTAGGTAAAAGAATAGCTCCTTCTTAGGGGAAGTGTTTACTTTTTCACCATTAAGTATGACATAGATGCACTGCATCAGATTGTAGAAATTTCCTTCTATTCTTAATTTTCCAGAAATGTATCCACTTCTTGCTATTTTGTTAAATTTGTCATTTATCAACATAAATTGAGTTCCGTGAAACGATTTCCAGGGTTTCTCTTTTAAAAAGTAGTATTTTCTCCTTTAAAAATTATCAGTGTAAATACTTTGAAATGCATCAGTTGATCTGTGAATGTTAAATGACCTTGCATTCCTAGGATAAAGCCCACTTAGGATATGCGATCTTTTTATATATTGTTGGATTAAATTTGCTAACATTTTATTAAAGACACTTGCATCTATGTTCTTGAGGGACAATAATCTGTAGTTATCTTTTGCTGTAATTTCTGCATCTGGTTTTGGTGTAAGGTTAATGTTGGTCTCTGTAAAATGTGTTGGGAAGTGAGTCCTCTTTGATTTTCTGGAAGATTTTGTGTAGGTATAGTATTATTCCCTCCTTCATGTTTATAGGTTTCATGGAAAAGTTATCTGGACCCAGAGCTTCATTTGTGGGAATGCTTTAAATTACAAATTGAGTTTTATAAAATGTGTGGAAATTCAAACTTTCTATTTCTTATTGTGACAATTTTTGCTAATTTGTCTTTTTCAAGAAAAAAGACAAATTTCATATGCATAATTAAATTTATTATCATAAAGTTGTTTATAATAGAATCTTTATGTCGTATAATGTCTGAAAGACTTGTGATGGTTTCTCTTAAATTTTTTATAGTGTTATTTTCTTTTAAATTTTTATCAGTCTATCTACAATGTTATAAATGTTGTTACTTTATACTATGAACCAGCTTTTGATTTCATTGCGTTTATTTTTCTTTCTCTATTGTTTTTCCATTGTCTTGACTTATGTCCATAGCTTTATGAGTTTCTTCTGTCTACTTTTGCTGGTTTTAAATGGTGAAAGATTAGGCTTTTGTTTTTAGATGTTTCTTCTTATAAAATAATAAACAATTAATGCTGTAAATTATCTTCAAAGCATTTTTTATCTGCATCATACAAATACGATATGTTGAGACTTCATTTTCATTTAAGGCAAACAATTTTCTGTCTCTTGTGATTTTCCTCCATGAACAATAGCATATTTATAACAATGCTGGTTAAGATCCAAATATTTGTGGATGATACAGATATATTTTTGGTTCTTATTTCTACTTTACATTCATTATGATCAGACAACATGCTCTGAATTATTTCCATTCTTATGAATGTATTGTTCTCTGCTCCAGTGTGTGGTCTACCTGGTAAGTGTTGCATGTGTAATTGAAAAGAATGAACTGTGTTGCTGTGGGCTGTGATGTTCTGTAAATGTCAAGTTGGTGATGTTGCTGAAATCTTCAATATGCTTACTGATTATGGGTCTGCTGGTTCTATTGCTGATAAGGAATTTTCAATTATGGATTTATCAATTTCTCCTTTCAGTTCTTTTAATTATTGCTTTATATTTTTGTAGATCTATTATTTGATGTATATACTTAGTTCTTTTAAATATTTTTCATCAGTTAATCCCATTATCATTAGTTAATAAAACCCTTTATCCTGGTAATAGTTTTCAACATCTATTTTTATATTAATATAGGCAATTTGGTTTTCTCATGATTAAAAGGTACACAGTCCATTCTTTTTTTCTTATTTTTCCTCATCTTTTCCATTTTTTAAGTTCAAATTCATTTCTTGTATAATTGACGATTTTAAATCATTTTATAAAAATTTTCTGAGAATTCTCCTTTTATTCTTTTCTCTTAGAGATCACATCCTGGACTATCCATTAGCCAATGTTATTTTATAAATTGTGTCAGTTTAACTAGTTTTGTTTTGTTTTCATGATGATGGGAGGGCAATTTCTGTACCTGTTACTTCAGCAACACGGAAGCAGATTTTTCACAATTTATTTTTTATTTTTCAAAGTGTATGATACATTTTTCTTCAGTTTTAAAATTATAATATCTATATAATGATATTTGCATTCACAAGGAATTCCTTTCTGAAGTCAGAAAATTTATAACTTCAATTTATATGAATAATTTTGTTTCAAGAATTATGGATAAAGATGTCTATAAAATATTTTCAAGCAAAAATATGTGCTAAATGATGTTAGTGAAATTTTTGTAAGCAAGTGATACAGAAACATGAATTCCAGGATAAAAATTATGTAATATTCTGTTTATTAAGAAGAAAAATATTTATCATTATTTAAAATGTGTGAGAATGGACTTAAATCACTAGGCATTTACATTGTATTGGGTACTCTTTTAAGTCAGATATAACTATTTTTTAAAAATAAAACAAATATATTCAACATCCTGGAAATTATATCTTTTACATCTTTTAAGAATCATGATGACTTTTAAAAAAATATCGAACTTCAAATATGCTAGACCTGCATAGCTTTTCAACATTCTTTTGGTGGTACTTCAGCAAAAAAAAAAATTGAAAACCACTTTGATATACTAAAATTACAAATACTTTTGTGCATAGCAATAAAACACCTTGCTGGGGACTGTTTAAGGCAAAGAGTGAGGTGCAATCAAATGCAAAGTAAAATGTGTCTCATATATTCAGGAAACAAGGAGAAGCCCATTTAGCTGAAATGAAGGGACTGACTCTGAGGGCAATAGAAGTAAAACAAGTTAGATAGATAGAGATAAATGACAGATGGCTAGATGGCTAGAAGAATAGATATATAATAGAGAAATATATATAAATATATCCATTTATAAAGAATTTAGATTTTATTCTTTGAGAATATGGGTACTATTGAAAGTCTTTGTACAAACAAAATAGGATAAGGTATGATCTGCAGGAAGCCTATCTAGTAGCACTATATAAAAATAAATGGTGGTGGGAAGAATGGTAGGTATGAGGTTATTGCAATTATACAAGCATAAGATATTAAGCATCTGGGTGTACAGCTAAGGGATCAATGAAAAGATTATTTTGATATTTAAAATAACAATTATATATTTAAAACCCAGATTTCAAATTCCTCCTTTGAAAATATGTTCATGAAAGTGAACATCTAACAGGACTCTATAACTCTTTTAGTTTATTAGAGGCTGCCAAAGCAATATACCGGCAATGGATTGGCTTTTACAATGAGGATTTATTACATTACCAGCTTACAGTTCTGAGGCCATGAAAGTGTCCAAATTAAGGCATCATCAGGAGCTCCTTTCTCCATGAGTTGCAACTGTGGGCGATCAGGCACATGGTAGCTTCTGCTCTTCTCTTCCTTCTCCTCCAGGTCTCTTTGCTTTCAGCTTCTGACTGCTCTGTCTGTAGCTTTTCTCTCTCCTGGGTTCCTTTATTTCCACTTCTGGAGGCTTCTCTCTGTCTTTGTAGCCTTTTTCTGTGTCTGCAGCTTTTTATTCCTCTGGTTATAAAGGACTCCAGTAAGAGGATTAATACCCATCCTAGGTCATGCCCTATTGAAGTGATCTAATCAAATGAAAGGTTTCTTAGCTGAATCTAATTAAAGGCCTCATCTACAATAGATCTACATGCCAGGAATGGATTAGCTTTAAGAACAGGATTTTCTGGGGTTCACAGAAGCCTCAAACTATCACAATAACCAAACAATTTTTCTTTAATACTTGGAGGAAAATAACAAAATGATTTCACTACTTAAATTGTCACTCAAATTAAATTTTACTTTATCCTGCTTTTTCCTTCACAGATGAAGCATCAAAATATTTCATTAGCCTAACCCAGAGCAGAGTCATTTCTCTCAGTTGGCTCTGATTTATCTGGTTCTTGTAATGCATCTACTACAGGTTTGGTTGGCCCACAGCTTTCTGAATGTTTCTAATTGTTCACTCAAGCTCTATTTCACCATGAAGTTTCAGCAATGTCGATAATACAGCTGCCATTAAAATGAAGTTTCTGTGTGTTTAGTACATACATCTTCCACTAAATTGCATTCAAGCAAAATCATAGCTAATATGGTGATCAGGTCAGCATCTCTCCTCTATGACAGTTGTTAAAGTCATGCCAACCCCAAATTTAGTGGCTTGTAAGAATAACAATATATTAATTTTGACAACTTTTTAGATTGACAAGTCAGTTTCTCTGCTTCTCTGCTTCATTTCTGCAGGAGTTTTGACATAACAGGAAAGTCTAAAATGTGCTTGCTCACGTGATGGACAGTTGAGGCTGGGCACTGACTGTGAGTTCAGTTGATGATGGTGGTGAAGGTTGTGAGTTCTCCTCCATTTGTGCTTCTTTGGGCTTTGTCACAATATTGCTGTTTCAGGGTAACCAAACTTCTTACAAAGTGGCTGGCTTTTAAGACTGCAAAAGAAGAAACTTCCAGGATACCTTAAACTTTGGCCTGGATCTGGCAAAATATCAATGTTTCCACATAGTAGTGGTAAAAGCAGGTTATAAGGCCAGCTTAAAGTCAAGGAGAAGGGTCTACAGGATATGGTTCAACTGAAGATACATTCTAGAATAGTGTTCCATCAAATATGGCTCATACTTGTTTTCTTTCTTCAGTGAGATTTCTAGTTTTCTTTCACAGTCCTGAAAGAATATACTTTTTCTATCAGTGCCAATATTATAAGTTAGCTAACCTTAATTCTCCAGAAATTTCTATGTCACAAAGTTTTTCCTACTAAGGAAAATCGAGAACATCATAAATATAGCAGATTCTAAAAACAAAGTAATTAAATATCCTTACATAAACTTAAGTACAAATAGTTTGAAAACCATATTGTTGGTAATTTCCCTTAAAGATTGCATTTCTATAACTTTCTTCAAAGTGCCATAAATCATACAATAACATATTGACCACTGTAGGGAGCAACTAATTCATCATATTTTGACCATATATATATACACATATACATATACACTCACGTATAAATGTCATTATAATAAATCATTGAATTATAGTAAAAGAAATCATCTACTTGAAATTGTTATAAATATTCTTAATTTTCTTCAATCACAGAAAAATATTATAAGAAAATCTTAAGAACAAAAAGGGAAACTTGTAGTCTTTCTTAGGCACTCACATAATTGATTATCATATTGAGTTTTGTGCTGTTATTTTTTGTATTTTTTTTAACTTTGTGTTATCTCTTTGTGAAAAGAAACACAATTAGTATGGACCATAAGTAGAAACATAGAACACCCTATATTTTTGTCAATTTAAGTATTTATACTTTTCTATTTGTTACTCTTTACTATCATAAAAGCAAATAAAATATTCTAATCTGACAATAAAATCCTCAGAAGTGTAGAAATGGCAGTCTTTTATTTTTATATTCAAGACAGCTGTATCTAAGAGACCTTTATTTTTTTAAGTGCCCAAATATATGTATGGATAGTGAATGCAAATGTTGCGAACAAAGTTAAGTATGTCTTGAGAGTTTTTCTGTGTTTGATTGAAGGTTTTTCAGTTTACTAAGACAAAAACTGCTTTCAGCACTTGAAGTGTGATCGTATTGTTTAGATATGGATCCTCAAGTGTCCTGAATCACAGATATGTATCTTAAATGTCAGTGGGGACTGTCTGTGTTAATCCATCCTTTTTCAGACAAACATGCCCTCGGCATTTCTACTCAGGATTCAATGGTGCTGTTTAATAGACAATTTAAAATTTGCAACATGCAATGCCTCTATCCCTAATCCCCAAACCATATTTACGTCTCTTGTAAGTCATAAGCAGGCCAAGGACACCGAGGTCTTTAAGTTTCATGAGCCTGTGGGGTCTGGAATGTATATCAGCCTGTTCACATAGCCTGCTGAGAAATAGCAGTGGTGCAGAAAAATATGGTTCTATTTCTTGATCAGTATAAGTTAAATAGATTTTTCTTAACCTCCCTTTCATTATGTATTTCCAGCTCAGTGCTGTGAAACCCACTGACAATAAATCCCTAGAAACTAGGGTGTGAAAGAGGAGAATCTGTTTACTTGTAGGGAAATTGCTATTACCCCTATGGTTTTTGGGATACAATTTGTAGACCACTTATATTGAGTGTATTTTTTACCGAGGGCAATTATTTTTTTTCTGTGGAGGAATTTAAAAGTTCCTCTGAATGTGTGAAGGGAGTGATTTTTGACTGAGGGTGGTTGCTGATATGTTATTAAATAACAAAAATAAAATAAATATAATCATATTACCTTAGGTTGCTTAGACCTAGAAGGAAAAAGGGGGCAATTGCTGGGGAAGTCACGGATAGGTTCAGTGGCCATTTCCCAGCCTTCACCTACCTGCCTCCGTTTTCTCTCTTATTTGCTTGTGTTTAGATGTCTCAATATGTTTCCATTCCACAGCCTGAAGTTGGGGAGACATTAAGTCTAATGGAATGAACGGACTATACCTTAAATCCAAAACTGGGCATAAACAGCCCCAGCTACTTATCAGGGCTGGAACTCTGCACAAAGTTTGCTTGATACACACTTTTTCACTCAGTGGTAAGGCCCCTTCCCTCTGGGGTGTATAGAAACCCCACACTTGGGCAGCACAGGTGTCTCTTGTCTTTGATGTGAAGTGGGGGGTGCGAAGCCGCCATCTATCAACTGTGACCCAAGCAGTTGGCCTCCCTCAGAGACCACCCATAACGGGACCTCTTAACCTGCTCTTTCAGATCTTTTGTGCTGTGTAAGTGATAAGGCAGTCATTTGCTGAAATTCTTTATTGTGCCTGAACCTGTGTTCCCACAATGCATCATATAGCAACTTGCTCCACAGCACTTCATGAAGACAGTGGGGACAGAAAATGACTTATTGAGCAAGGAAAAAAAAAGCATAAGACATAGTTATGTATAAGCTTTATGAAACGTTAATCTTTTTCATGATTTTGCAGTACTTTTATGGTAACACAGGGATACAGTTATTTTGTTTTGTGCTGTTTAAATTTCTTTCTCTGTAAGAATTGTATACAAATATATGGAGTATCTGCTTGTACTGCTTTTTCATTTCTACCTGTGACAGTTTGAAGTTCTTTTATGAATCCCCAAAAGACAAAGATTATGTTCGTAAAGGAATCCATTCCTGTGGGTGTGTTACCCTCTCATGGCATTGAATTTATTTGAGGGGCTGATTAGATTACTTGAGAAGATCGCTTTAAGGCTTTCGATTGAACTACATCAGTGAAGCGTGAGCCAGCTTGGGTCTCTGCCCTCTTGCTGGGTCTGATATAAATGAAGACACAGAGAGAGACAGATATACAGATAAAGGAAGCCACCATTTTTGATTTTGCCACGTGAAAGAGGACTCCATTGCCTATGGCTGCAGAAAGGCAGAGAAGCTCCGAAAGACTGAGAAAGGAGGCCCGGAAAGAGACAGGCCCTAGCCTGGCTGCCCAGAGCTTAGCTTAAAGAGATGGCAGATTCTGGAGGGGAAGACAAAGACCTCAGTAGAGATCAGCAGCCATATTGCTTTGCTAAGTGGTAGGACCCTGAGAAAGCATGTCTGCTGATGCCTTGATTTGGACAATTCATAGCCTCAGAACTATAAATTTTACCCTAAATAAAATTCCCATTCTAAAAGCCAACCCATTTCTGGTACTTTGCATTGGAAACCCTGTAGAAAACTAAGACACTACCCATCAGAAATATAGAAATAGAAGTCTCAAACAGATGATAGCAAAAAATTGATAATTTTAGGAAGTCTTAATTATCAAAAATTTTAGAATTATGAAAGAAAATATAAGTAGTAACAATTTCAGTAATTGAAAGTTTAAAAATTACTTTTGGTGAATTTGTAACCATTATGATTTGTGAAAAACACGGTACTGCATAATCATAAAATACGATAGTATAATAGATACCATAAAGGAATATAAAGTAAAAGTTATGATATTGAATCTGGGAACTTTTAGAAAATTTAATAGCTTTACAAAACTTTAAGATTGTAACTGAAACAATTCCAATAATCTCTTTATTTTTCATCTACAAAATGTGGATATAGTAGAGAAGGAAACTTGCCTTAATATCTCTGAAAGCTCTTTGTGAGGAGCAGATGAAATATTTAGTCAAGCAAATTTTTAAGAAGTTAAAAGAAAAGAGTGACAGTCTACTTTTGGCCACAAAAGAGTAATTAGGACTTGACATGACCTTCCAACTTAAAAAAATAAAATAAAAAAGACTTGAAAATTGAACAAAATATAAACATAGGCGTCAACTCTTTTTGGGCATTGGAAAAAAGGCAGTATCAACTATAATCCTGTATAGAGGGCAACATGTGAGGTTAGCTGAATGCTCATCCAGCTTTTTGCCGTGAGTACTTTTCTAACTGGCACACTGAAGTGGAGCATCAAAGCACGTAATGGTTTATCTGAGGTTTAGAATCCTGGGTTTATGCAGAGAAGGGAGAGATCATGTTTGCTTGCTTAGACTAGAAATAGCTTCACAAGAACATGCTGGAGCTGGATTATGGGGATATGAAAAGTGAATCAATCATAAAATGAAGGAAGGGAATTAGAGGCAGAGGGTCTATAATCTTTAAGCCTTGAACCTTAAAATTATAAGGCAAATTTAAGTGATTTTATATGGAGAAGGAAAGAAAAGCCATCATGACATGAAAGGGATGAAGCCATTGATGAGTTAGGGAGTCAAAATGAAGAGAGCCTTATACCATGATAAGGAGCTTGGTTTTATTCAGATATAAATGTAAAGTAATATTTATGTTCTGGACGATGATGAGATGATGATGATTAGAAGGAGGATGATGATTTTAGCAGTTAATATTTATTACTCATTTACTACCTAACATGGACTAGTCCTTTTCTTTATAATCATCATAACAATTCAATAAGAAGGAGGTAGAAGGGAATATTTGGATTTATATGTTTAAAAAATTATTTTTGCTCTAACATAGGAGACAATCGAAGGCTAACAATCCTGGAAGTAAAAAGAATGACTCCTTTTTCGATGGTTGACCTGAGGAACATTTACTCTTCTGCACATCAAAGTTTCCTTGTCCTTTGGATAACCAAACTCCCCTAGTATTGGAGGAAGCTTTCAGGAGAAGTGGAAAGACATCTATATTTGAGACAGAAAGGAATCATCGAGACTGCAGTTGGGATGGAGAGGTTGGAGGGCTTAGAAATTAGCCAAGGAGAATCAAAAGTGCCTTCTGCTTCCTTCTTTGAATGTTTCAGTAAACTTCTTTGATTTTTACCTTTTCAGTATGGTTTATAGGTAGCCAAGATCAGGCACGGCACTTAGTAATTTCTTTCTTCATTAGGCTACCCTGACATTGTTTAGGGATACCATCCCACCCATTTTCACCTCAAATGATTCCGGTAAAATAGACACTTGGAATAGGTTCAGGAGAGGATCAAATGACCCTAGGATAAGCTCATCAATATGTTGCATCTCAATGACCACCACAATTCATTCAGGATGGGCACAAGATTGAAGTCCTGCAAAGGAGAATGAATTTCAGGCTTTTTGCTTGGCTTAATGGGCCAAAATTGATTTCTTTTATTATGGGTTCCACAATAGAAGTACGTTTTTTCCCCCTAGAAGCTGCTTGCAGTTATCTTAGAAACATGAATAAAAAGCTGTCAGTATTCACAGGCAACACAGAATATGACAGAATTTATGTACAGTTACTAGATTTGGAAGATAAAGATTAGCAATGCTTTAGTGGTGTTCTTGACAACTTTAGTAGGGCAAGAGTAAAAGCTGAAGACTTGAACAATATAGATATGGATCCAGGTGACACCATTTGAATCCTATATCATGATGTATCTACAGGAATATCTACCCTAAGACTATTTTTCATTTTATATGAGTCAAAAATTTCCCTTTTTGTTTAAGCAAAATGGCATATAAGTAAAGCTGTCACTTTAAATTGAAAGAATATGTTTTTGAATTAAAAGATTGTTATTTTTATAGTAAACCCTTAATTTATATGATCTCAAATTGCCAAAGTGTTAGATTTACTGGAATTTATATCATATAAAAATATACTAAAAACTCTCTATTTTAATGCAGAAATTCTTTTTTATAGAGGGGTTAATTTACAAATAAGTGCCTATAAATAGGGCCTATTTTTATCAATTCGAAATTATATTTTAAGGAATAAAAATACATCACCCACCCCACACAACTAATCCAATTCCATTCAATGGGCTAAACCTTTTTCCCTACACTGTTCAGAAGAAATTATCTTTCTAGAATTTCATGTTTCTATTATGCTTTTTTCAGTTTCTTTATAAATTATTTGGAATTTGTAGCCTTTTTTTCCTTTTTACAATTCCTAACTTAAACGTTTCTCTACCAAATCAGGTAGGAAGGGTACTTTTGGGTTGAGTGAACTCAGAACCTACTTTTATATGTAAGGTAATTATTCTTTCATTTTATTTTTTTAGTTCTAGAGATCACAATTTATATAAGGGCAATTTTCATATTCTATGCTTTAGTTAGTAACTTTTAAGTGCATCAAAAATGAAATAATTGCATTTGAACTCGAATTTCTTAAACACAGAGGAAATATAATTAAGTTTATACATGTAATCTTTACCATCTTTTATCAGAGAAAACCTCTTGCTGGATGTTTATGCTATATTTAGATATTAATCAATGTGTGATGGTTTGATGCTGGATAGACCCCAGAAAATTATGTTCTTAAAGCTAATCCATTCTTATGGGTGTAAACCTATTATAGGTAGGATCTTTTGATTGTTACTTCAGTAAGGTGTGACCCAGGGTGAGTCTTAATCCTTTGACTGGAGTCCTTTATAAGAGAATGAAATTCATTCAAAGACAGAGAGAAGAGCCATAGAAAGAGCAAGAAATCCAGAGGAAGCCAGAAGCTGAAGCAACAAAACCCAGAAGAGAAGGGAGAGAACAGTAGATGCCACCATGTGTCTTGCCATGTGACAGAGGAGTCCAGAACCACCAACAGACAGTCTTCGGGGGAGAAAGCATCACCTGAGTAGGCCTTGATATGGACATTTTCACAGCCTCAGAACTGTAAGCTTGTAAGGTAATAAATACCCATTGTAAAAGTCAACCCATTTCTGATATATTGCATTTTGGCAACCTCTCAATTAAAACACAATGCTTTAAAATATGGATAATAACTTGTTGCCTGAAATGTTTACTATCAGACCATGGAAACCATGGAGAAAGTAAATTTTGAAAAAAATATAATATATATTTTCTATCTATATTGTAATATGGAAAGTTAATTACTGGACTCCAAGATTTTCTTTCACTGTATAAAACATATGCAATTCATGTAATATGGAAATGAGCTATAGGATTTTGAGTCCTAAATTTATTTGTGGTTTTAATATTAGAATGTAAAACTAAATGGGAAAAAACTTTTCTGTGAGTGACTCTATAATCTTTGTACAAACTTTTCCAAAAAGATTCTTTATAGAATATAAGATTATACAATTAATAACACAGATGCCTGAAATCTGCTTGTCTCTCAGCAAATTTGGTAATACATTTTTAACTCAATAAAATATATTACAAAATTTATGCATGGCCACTAGATTTGGATGATAGACACTAATGTTATTTTAGCTAGCTTTTTGTCTTTCGTAAGCTTCTATAAAATATGGATGGTTGCAAATTTTATGAGGCTTTTAAATGCCTTGAATACTGTGGCGATTAATAAGGTGGGATCTAGATACAGACTGCATGGATTCACATATCAGCTCAACCGCTCAACCACTTCTTAACAGTGTGAACTCAGGCAAATTCATAGAGTAGTTTGAAAGAATAAATGAGTTAATACACTCATCCTTTAACCAATAGCTATTGCATGCTAACATTGTGAAAACCAATGTGCTAGGCATTGGGCATAGATCAGTGAAGAGGCAAAATACCTGCTTTCAAGTTCTCATTCCAGAAAGGGGACACAGATAATAAACCAATAAACACAAAATGTGGCTGGTGGTGATAAGTGTTAGGAAGGAAAATAAAGCAAGGTTTCAAAATAGAGATTGATAGCTAAAGAGCTATTTTTAGATTGGGTGGTCATGGAAGGCCTCTTGGTTAGGGAATTGAGGTAAGCTATGAAGAAGTGAAGATGCTGTAAATGAAGTTATCTGAAGGAAAGGCATTCCAGGAAGAGAGAACAGTAATGCACATGTCCTGAGCAAAGCGTCTTGGGAGTTGAAGTAAAAGAAGTAGGCTGGTGAGCAAGAGAAAGAGAAAGAGTGATAGGAGAATAGGCCTCATGACAGCTAAAATCAAGGACAGCTAGGCAACACCACGTAAGGAATTTGCATTTTGTTTGAGTAAAACAGAAGCAACTGAATGGTTTTGAGCAGAAGAATACGACTAAATGTTATTTTATTTTTCTTTCTTTTTCTTCATTTTCTTTCTTGTTTTTAAAAATATTATTCTAAAACAGTTGTTCTGGCTACTGGATAGAAAAACGATTGCAGGGCTAGAAGCACAGAGCAGAGATATTGTAGTGGTCCTAGGGCTGTCCACCAAAATTTCTGTTATCATGATGTTTTAGAAATGAGCTATCCAATTTGGTAGCCACTAGTCATATCTGGTTGTTGAGCATTTGAAGTGTGGCTACTGTGACTAGAAGATTGAATTTTTAATTTTATTGAATTTTAACTAAATTTAATTTGAATAGTTATACATTGTGAATGGCTTCTACAGTAGACAGCACAGGAACATCTTTGAAGTATGCTTAGAAAAATAATTGACATATAGTAAGCATTCAACAAACATTAGCTTGTTTCATTATAAGATGATAATTAAAGAGACATTTATATTTGAATTAGCCAAAGCATTTTGCACATAATAGGCATTCCAATACTTAAAGCTTATAATAATTGTTTCTGAAACCTTATTATGTGCTAGGCAAAAATTGAATAATTCATTTTTTTCCAAAATCATTTTCCATACTACCTCTGATCTTGAAAAAGCACACTGAATAAATCTGCAAGTCATATGAAGTAAACCATTTGATTATTTCTTAACACCATTCTTTCTTTAAATGTACACTGCAATTGTTTTAATTTGAAAAATTATCAAGTTTAGTTCCTTATTTTCTCCCCATCCCCAGTTATTGCAATGAGTATATGTGAAGTAAAAGGAAAAGTAAATTTTTATTGGTGAAGGAGTGTATTGGGGAGATAACATGAGATTTTTGGACTAGTTTGGTTTTAAGGAAATGAATATTTTGATAAATATGTTCAATTGTACAATTAAAACATCAGATCTGAGACTGTAAATACAAGTGAGAAATATAGATATGGGCATGGATAAAGATAACTATGCTCATTAGGAATTAAAATTATAATGAATACATAAACTATATACTGATGAAAAAGAGATTATTTATGTAGATTATTCTAGTGTCCACAAAGAGGGAAAAAAAAACTATGAAAGGTCAAAAGAATGATCTGATACAACTAAAATCCATTTCTAGAATTTTGAGGATGTTTTGAAGTAGACCAGGACAAAGACTGTTAGTGGAGAGAATTCTATGAATCAGGAAAAATAGTTGCATAAATAAATTTGAGGATTGATTCTCATGTGTCTTGTCTGGAATGGACAATCATTGTTAGGGTGAGGAGAAATCTTTTTTTGTGTGTGTGGCTTAAAACAAAAGAAATTTATTGTCTCACAGTTCTGGAGGTCTCCACTGTTATATGATGTTCTCTCTTTCTCATGTTTGTCCCTGTGTCCAAATTTCCCTCTTCTTATAAGGATACCAAGCATATTAGATCAGGACACACCCTAATCCAATTTGGCTTCTTCAAAGACCTTATTTCCAAATAAGATCACATTCATAGGACCGGAGGTTAGTGTGCCACTCTGGCACAGCCCTGAGTGGGTGTCAACAGCAGCTCCTCCCAGTCGAAATCCCTGGCGCTGAGAACATCCCAGGAGAAGTGGAGGCTCTGGATCAAAACCTCGCATAAGGTATCACCGGAGGAAGGCAACCAACTTCGGGAACCTGTATCATGGAGAGAAATCATTTTGGTGTTTTAATTCAGCCCATGATCAAACATTGGGAATGCACCAATTTAGCTAAAGTTTAATGGTATCTCCAGAGAATTGTGTTGCTGGCTTCTTCATTTTATAAGTTTTCTGCTCAAATATTGCCTCATCAGCTAGACCTTTCCTGACCACTCTAATACCTCTTACTTATTGATCTGGCTTGTCCTATGGGTGAATATTATGTAAAATATTATGTAAAATATTATGCACACATAAGATTTGTGTACATGACTTTGTGTAGGTTAGAAGTCCATTTTAAACAAATGAAGGACTGCCACACCAATCACTTTCTGCTTTACTTTATGTTATACCATTTAGTATGCAGCATATAATATGTGGATTTTAATATATAGTATATGTATTCAAGTGAACTAGGGGCTTTGCTGCTGTTTTGTTTGCTGCTGTATATCTAGTGCCCAGAGTAGAGGATGGCATAGAGTAGAAACTCAGTGCTAGATTGTTATATGAACAGATGACTTCTCTGAAATTGAAGATACTGACTCTACAAGAAAAGGACATACCATGAAGTTTTTCAAATGTATATGTGAAACTGATTTTCTAGACTTTTGTTCTGCTGGATAACTCAAGTTGGAGAAAATTTGAATTTAAATGTCCATGAAAAAACACTTGATAGGTGTATGTCCAAAAGACGTAAACCTTTGGACATACACCTATCCAATGTCCATGTGCCAGTTGGGCACTGAATCTCAGCAGAGTTGCAACACCTACTCTCCAGTTCATTGGAGTCACCCAGGACAACTAACAAGGTGATGATGATGGACAACACCCATCCCAAGGAACAGAGAGTGTCTGCAACTGCAAGCAAGATAGTTCCATCCATCTGCTCCATGGGATCTAAGCCCCCTCTCAATTAGAGGCAGAGTGGCCATCACCATCCCAGAATCGTCAGGATTGGGGAACGAACAATGGACTAGAGTAGACTTATTGTTATTCTGTTATAGACTTATTGTTATTCTAGCAATGGAAGTATTTTTATCATTGATGTGGGGGCAGTAGTCACTGGAGGTTCTGAGGGGAGGGAGAGGGAAAAATAGTTTGAATATGGGGGCATTTGGGGGACATTGGAATTGTCCTGCATGACGTTGCAATGACAGATACAGGCCATTATATATTTTATCATAACTTACAAAATTGTGCAGGACAGAGTGTAAACTATAATGTAAACTATAATCCATGGTTAGTGACAATGTTTCAATATGTGTTCATCAATTGTAACAAATGTACCACACTAGTGAGCGATGTTATTAATGTGGGAGTGGGACATATGGGAATCCTCTATATTTTTTACATAATATCTATGTAATCTAAAGTTTCTTTAAAATAAGTAAATAAATAAGTTAATTAATTAAATAATTAAATGTCCATGAAAATAATGTTTAGGAAAAATATTCTCAGATCACCTACCAGAAAATGATGATGGAGTAAATTGGACAGAAAATAAAAATAGAGGTTAATGAGAAGAATGATACAATAGCCCAAGCCTGAATAAATGCAAGATTAGACTACTTTAGTATGAAAATAAAAAAGGAAAATGAAAAACCAAATTATCTCCAGGTTCAAAATGTTATTCTATATGAGAAGCTAGTGGAAGAAAAAGATATTTTGAGTAATTTAGCCTACAAAAATAGAAATAGGACACTGACTATTAAAAGTTAGACAACTAAAGGATGCCATTTTAAGGACAATTACCTCACATTTTATCATGTTCAATTTCAGTTTTTTGGGTCCAGGTCTTGTGAAAGTAGAACCATAGATTCTGATTGCCACTGGATCATGCTAATTTAAAGAATTTTGAGCAGCAACAAAACAGGTTGTTTTATAGTCTGTAACCTTTTGAAACATCAGACAACCCTTTCTACATGGAAATAAAAATTATTTAAGAATTATGCCTTAATTTCCTTAGGCTGCCATAACAAAGTACCACAAACTGGGTGGTTTAAATCAATGGAAATGTATTGTCTCTATTGTCTCACCACTCTGGAGGTTAGAAGTTCAGAATCAAGGTGTCGTCAGGGCTGTGCTTCCATCAAGTATGTAGAGAAGAATCTCTTCCATGCATTTTTCTTGGCTTCTGACCAGGTTTTGCCTGCAATCTGTGACATTCTCTACCACGTTTATCACACGATGATGTTCCCAGTATCTGTGTCCAAATTTCCTCTTCTTATAGTCATATTGGCTTAAGGGACCACCCTATAACTGTATGACCTCATTTTAATTTACCTCATTCCATCTGTAATGATTCTATTTCCAAATAAGGTTATATGTTGTGGTATTGAGATTTGAACTTCAACATATACTTTGGGGAACAATCTATAACAAATTGTGATAATTTTTGAAATATCTTAGAGATTTCCTATAATGTAAGGAGTGAATTTTCCTTTAAGAAATTTTAACCTATAGAATATGAGATAAAAGATGTTTCATTACTGATACCACAAGTGTCCACGTATCAGCAGCAATAATCAATTATAGTCAAGCCTTAGTCTAACATCAAATCAAAACACATCAAAAGTGCTTACTTCCAATCATTTTGCTTAGTTTTTATTATCTTTGCTACAAAGAAAGTAGAAATGTGTTTTTATTAAATTCAATGGGATAATATGTATATTGAGGAAAATTACATAAAGGCAGTTTTCCTTAGAGTTAAAATCATGATCATTAAAATGAACAAAAATAGTTTATATTTAATTGAATCATAGATACAGTAAAAAACTGCAATATATTTTTACTTCTACTATCCAATTTTAAAAGTGAATTATATGAGGTGTAATTTAGCAAAGTACCAAATATGAAATGCATAATAAATTTTGTACATTTTAAAGTTATATATTACTTGATTTTGTTATTTGTTAGGTATTATCACTGTAAGGATTTGTACCCTGTATTTTCCTGCTTCACAGTTATGTGGTGGAAAAGAGACACTTGTTAGAATTCTCTTAATATCTTAGCCGAGATATGTTAAAATTGTGAATGAGTGAGATTGTACACCAGGATTATCTTTTATTTGAAATTTTTACATATCAAGTTTGGAAATCTATTGATTTGACATATAAAACATCTACATAATTGGGTAGATAGCATTTTAACACTTTTACATAGAACATTTATCATAGTGTATTTCAGAATAACGAATAACTCTTTCATAGAAACTAACTTAAAAATACATCAATTTATCTATTTTTAAGGAAGAACCATCCTTTCAAATCATATTCTCATAAATGTATTTATTCATGGAATATTAATAACTGGTTCTACAGGACTTCAATTTCCATGAATACATTTCCTCAGATGGTCTGATTTTGATACATAAAAATATTCATTTCCTAATGATTGTAGCCTATGTGAATGATATAAAATATAAGGAAATGTGTGGTTTAGAAATATAGTTTTAAAATGGAATCAATTGCTAAAATGTGGAGGAAAATTTAAATTATTCAGTTAAATCCAATGGCAATGTGCCCTTGAAAGAGCATAAGATCTTGAAAAGTACCTCAAAACATTAACAAATTGTCCTACCCAAAGTATATAGGAGACTAGATTTGGGTTTAATTAAACTTAAAATGCAGTTTATTGTGGATAAAATGTTTCATGTATGTCTGAAAATTTGGGAACTTCTCAGGGTCATAGGAATGATTCTTGCTGACTTTGGGGGCAATTCTTGATGGACTTGTTTTATTTATCACTTAGAATGTTTGTCATTCTTATAACAACATGGCAGTCTGTGGCAGTTTGATATTATTTATGAATTCCAAAAAGAGATATTGATTGTGTTTGTGAACTGGTCTGTTCCTCTGGGTGTGATATCTGTTGATTGTATTAAATTCAAAGGCTTTTTCATTTAGTTTATTAAATTAAGATTAGGGCTTTGATTTGACCACATCAGTAGGGCGTGGCCCAGGGTAGAGTCCCCACCCCCCTTTTTGGGCTATGTAAACAGACACTCATTCAAGAAGAATACAAAGCAGATACATAGAGAATAAATACACAGAAGAAGAGAGAGAACTCCATAGCAGGAAGAGAAGAGAGCTTTGATACTGCTCTCCTGGGAAGAGAGAGATGCCATTCACCTGATAGTTTGCAGCTGAAGAGAACAGGGCAGTTGAGTCCTCGCCAGCCTACAGCTGAGGTTGGAAGAATCTTGGCCCACAGAGCCTTAAGAGGAAAGAGTAAGGCTGAACTCTAACAGAATGGCCCACCATCTTGCTTCAACACATGGCAACTGACTTTAGGTGAGGAAGCAGCCTTGAGTTGTACTCTTTACCACCTTGTAACTGTAAGCTTTTAACCCAAATAAATACCCTTTATAAAAACCAACAGATTTCTGGTACAGCACATCGTTTAGCTAATACACAGTCATTGAGGCTTCTGACAACTTTGTTCTACTTTTCAATTGGTGCACAACTTTTGGAGGAGGCCCTGGGGATGTTGTGCACACCTCTTCTGGTTAATATTTTATCAAATTTACAAATATTTAATTTTGTACATTGGGTATTCATCACACAATTATTCCATTGCAATCTGAGTTTTAAAATGTTTTCTCTTAGATCTCCCTTAATATGAGTTAATATTTAAAATATTAATATTGCTAGTAGTAATAACTATAATTATTTAAGCCAACACAACATGCTAGAAATGCTATTAAATGTTTTATATACATTACTTATTTACTAAATACAAAACCCTTGAGGTAGTTACAATAATTATCCATAGATAAAGATACTTGGTCTTGGATAAGTTATTTAAATTGCCTAATATCTATAATTATATATATTTCCTAATAATAATTGCCTAACATGTTGATTGCTTAATAGTAATATGTTGACTATTGAAAATATAGGTAATATCTTTATCTGTCAGGCTTTAATCACATTCTCAAAAATATATGTTTAAATTTAGAACTAAAAAATATCTATTAATAGTATTTATTATTCACATCACATGTGTTTTCAGTTCCATTTCAAGGCTAATTTCATGATTGCATTACCAAACAGGGACCTCCACTGTAATTTTTCTTTTTTTTTTTAGGTACCAGGGGCTGGCGATTGAACCCAGGACCTCGTATGTGGGAAGCCGGTGCTGAACCACTGAGCCACATCTGCTTCCCTGGTTTGGTTTTTTCATTTGTTTTGCTTTTGGTTTGTTACTGTTTTTTCAGGAGGAACCGGGAATCACACCCAGGACCTACCATGTGGGAGTTGTTTCCAACTTTTGGCTATTGTGAATAATGCTGTTATGAATATCAGTGTGCAGATGTCTATTTGTGTCACTGCTCTCAGTTCTTCTAGATATATACCTAGCAATGGTATTGCCTGGTCCCATGGCTAGTCTATATTCAACTTCATTAGGAACTGCCAAAGAGTCCTCCACAGTGGCTGTACCATTCTACTTTCCCACCAACAGTGAATAAGTGTTCCTATCTCTCCACAGTCTCTCCAACTTTTACGGATTTCTGACTTTTTAATAGCAGCCTTTCTAATAGATGTGAAATGATATCTCATTGTAGTTTTGATTTGTATTTCCTTTATCACTAGTGATGTTGAACATTTTTTCATGTGTTCTTTGCCCTTTGTATCTGTTCTTTGGACAATTGTCTTTCCAAGTCTTTTGCTCATTTTTTAATCAGATAATATGTCTTTTTTATTGTTGATTTGTATAATCTCCTATATATCATGTATATTAAACCCATATCAGATATGTGATTGCAAAATATTTTCTCCCATTGAGTCAGCTACCTTTTCACCCTTTTGACAAAGGCCCTTGAGGTGCAAAAGTGTTGAATTTTGAGGAGGTCCCATTAATCTATTTTTTCCTTTTCTTGCTTGTGCTTTGGGTGTAAGGTTTAAGAAAGTATCACCTACCATAAGATCTTGAAGATGTTTTCCTATATTTTCTTCTAGGAGTTTTATAGTTGTTGTTCTTATATTTAGGTCCTTAATTCATTTTGAGTTAATTTTTGTATAAGGTGTGAGATAAGGGTCTTCTTTCTTTCTTTGGGATATGGCTATCTAGTTCTCCCAGCACCATTTGTTGAATAAACTGTTCTGGCCCAGCTGGGTTAGCTTAACAGCCTCATCAAAAATCACTTGACTGTAGATGTGAGGGTCAATTTCTGAGTTCCGTATTTGGTTCCATTAGTCAATCTATCTGTCCTTAGGCCAGTACCATGTTGTTTTTTTACCATTGTAGCTAAGACAGTTTTGGCTATTTGGGGCCACTTAACCTTCCAAATAAATTTGATTATTGGTTTTTCAATTTCTGCAAAAAAGGCTCTCGAGATTTCTATTTGGCATTGCATTGAATCTGTAAATCAGTTTGGGTAGAATTGACATCTCAACAATATTTAGTCTTCCAATCCATGAACATGGAATGTTCTATCATTTCTTTAAGTCTTATTTGGTTTCTTTTAACAATGTTTTGTAGTTTTCTTAATACAGATCCTTTATGTCCTCGGTAAAGTTTATTCCTAAATATTTGATTGTTTTAGTCACTATATAAATAGAATTTTTTTTCTGATTTCCTTCTCAGATTGCACATCAGTAGTGTACAGAAATGCTATTTATTTTTGCATATTAATCTTGTATCCTGCCACTTTGATGAACTCATCTATTAATTCCAGTAGCTTCGTTGCGGAATTTCAGGATTTCCTAAATATAGGATCATGTCATCAGCAAATAGTGAAAGTTTTACTTCTTCCTTTCCTATTTAGATGCCTTATTGATCAAGCTAGAACTTCTAGAACAGTATTGAATAACAATGGTAACAGTGGGAATCCTTGTCTTGTTCCTGATCTCAGCAGGAAAGATTTCAGTCTTTCACCATTGGGTATAATGCTAGCTGTAGTTTTTTCATACATGCACTTTACCATATTAAGAAAGCTTACTTTTATTCCTATCTTTTGGAGTGTTTTTGTCAAGAAAGGGTGCTGTATTTTGTCAAGTGCCTTTGCTGCATCAAAAGAGAGTATCATATGATTTTTCTTCTTCAGTTTATCATATGGTTTATTACACTAATTGATTTCCTTGTGTTGAATCACACTAGCATCCCCAGAATAAAACCTACTTGATCGTAGTGTATAATTCTTTCAAGGTGTTTTTGGATTCAGGTTGCAAGTATTTTGTTAAGGAGTTTTGCATATGTATTCATTAGAGACATTGGTCTGTAATTGTTTTTTCATAATATCTTTATCTGGCTTTGATATTAGGTGATGTTGGCTTCATAGAACGAGTTTGGTAGCATTCTTTCTTGTCCAATTTTTTGGAAGAGCTTGAGCAAGATTAGTATTAGGTCATTTTTAAATGATTGGTAGAATTCACCTGTGAAGCCATCTGGTCCTGGGATTTTCATCTTTGGGAGTTTTTTTATGACAGTTTCAATTTCTCCACTTTTGATTGGTTTGTTGAAGTCTTTCATTTCTTCTAGGGTCCAGTGTAGGTAAGTTGTGTGTTTCTAGGAATTTGTCCGTCTCATCTACATTTTCTAGTTTTTTGGCATACAGTTGTTCATAGTATCCTCTTATGATCTCTCTTTTTTTTGTGGGTTCAGTGGTATTGTCCCCACTCTCATTTCTGATTTTATTTGTGTCTTCTCTCTTTTTTTCTTTGTTAGACTAGCTAAGTGTTTGTCTATTTTGTTGATCTCAAAGAACCAACCTTTGGTTTTGTTGATTCTCTCTATTGTGTTTTTGTTGTTGTTGTTGTTGTTGTTGTTCTAGATTTCATTTATTTGTGCTCTGATCTTTACTATTTCTTTTCTTCAGCTTGGTTTGGGATTAGTTTGCTGTTCTTTTTCTAGTTCTTCCATGTGTGCAGTGAGGTCTTCAATTTTATATGAACAATTTTTGATATATTGTGTTCTCATTTTCATTCATCTCAAGAAATTTGCTGAATTCTCTTGCAATTTCTTCTTTGACCCACTGATTATTTAAGAATGTGTTGTGTACTCTTCATATATTTATGATTTTCCCCTTTTTCCATTCACTACTGATTTCTAGCTTCATTCTGTTTGATCAGAGAAAGTGTTTTGTATAATTTCAAGCTTTTTAAATTTATTGAGACTTGTCTTGTGACCCAATATATGGTCTATCTTGGAGAAGGATCCATGAGCACTTGAAAAGAATGTATATCTTGCTGTTTCGGGGTGCAATGCTCTATAGATGTCTGTTAGATTTTGTTCATTTATCATATTATGCAAGCTCTCTGTTTCCTTGTTTTTCCTCTGTTCAGATGTTCTATCCAACACTGAGAGTGGTGTATTGAAGTTTCCAACTGTTATAGTACAGACATCCATCTCTCCCTTCAGCTTTGCCAGTGTGTGCCTCATGTATCTTGGGGCACTAAGTCTAGGTGAATAAATATTTAGAATAGTTATTTCTTCTTGTTGAATTGCCCCTTCTGTTAGTATATAATGACCTTCTTCATCCCTTATAACAGTTTTGATTTAATATCTGTTTTCTCCTATAGTAGTATCACTCTTTTTTGGTTGCTGTTTGTGTGGAATATCTTTTTCCAAACTTTCACTTTTAACCTGGTTGTGTCCTTACATCTGAGGTGAGTCTCTTGTAGATAACATATAGATGGCTCATATTTTTTTTATTCATTCTAACAATCTATGTCTTTTGTTTGGGAAGTTCAAGCCTTTAACATTCAATGTTATTATCGTAAAGGCATTACTTACTTCGTCCATTTTGACCTTTGGCTTTCTGATGTCATATCAACTATTTTCTATCTTTTTACCCTTTCTGATAATCTTCATTTCTACATTCTTCTACAAGTCTCTCACCCTTGTGTTTTCCTTTCAGGCTGCAGCACTCCCTTTAGTTTCTCTTGTAATTCTGGTCTTTTGGTAGTATATTCTACCAGTTTTTATTTGTCTGTGAAGACTTTGAACTCCCCTTCAATTTTGAAGGAAAATTTTGCTAGATACAATATTCCTGGCTGGCAGTTTTTCCCTTTCAGTACCTTAAATGCATCATACCACTTTCTTCTTTCCTCCATGGTTTCTGATGAGAGGTCTGCATTTAATCTTATTGAGTTTCCCATGTATTTGATGCTTTTCTTTTCTTTTGCTGCTTTCAGAATCTTCAACTTATTTCTAATATTTGTCATTATAAATTGTAGGTGTCTGGGGGTAGGTCTAGTCAGATTTATTCTGTTTGGGGTGCGTTGTCCTTCTTGATATTGATATTTACGTCTTTCATAAGGGTCAGGAAGTGTTTATTCATTATTTCCTCAAATATTCTTTTTGCCCCTTTTCCCTTTTTTTCTCTTTCTGGGGCACCAATAATGCATATGTTTTTGCATTTCGTGTTGTCATTCAATTTGCTGATACTCTGTTCTATTTTTTCCATTCTCTTCTCTTTCTGTTCTCCTGTCTTTTCCAGTTCAGAGGTTCTGTCTATGAAATCACTAATTTTGCCTTTGAGCAATTCAAATCTGCTCTTAGGTGCATCTAATATATTTTTAATCTCATCCATCATGTCTTTCATTCCCATAAGGTCTCTTACTGTTCTTTGCAGACTTTCAAATTATTCTTTATGGTCACCCAATGTCTACTGAATATCTTTTATCTCTTTAGTCATATTATCTTTTAATTCTTTAAATTGATTCAAGAGAGTTTTGTGATTGTCATTGATTAATTGTCTTAAATCCTGTACCTTTTCCAGATATTTGGTTTGTTCCATCAGCTGGGCCATCTCTTTCTGTTTCCTAGTATGGCTTGTAATTTTTTGTTGATGTTTAGGCATCTGAATATGTTGGTGATGGCCAACTTCTCTCTCTTGCCTCTTATTATTTTTTCACAACTCTTCTTTGATATTAGGTTCAACTTATCATAAGTCTTTAAAATTGCCTTACTTAAATTATCAAAATCATGCCAGGAACTCACTAATGGGGAAAAGATTTTCTCCCAGAAGTTAGAGAACAGAGAGACCCAAGTACAGTTTTTGTCCATGCAATTTCCAGACTGGCCAGCAGACAGTGCTCATCAGCACACCTTTCCACAGGGTGTATCTCTCTCAATTTTCCTTTGTTTTGGTCTGGCTGGAGCCGAGATTCAAAGCAGCCTCCGTTGGCCAAATTCACTGAAAAAAAAAGCCCTCCAACTCTCTCTCAGTTTTCCCTTGTTACAGCTGACAGGGAGGAAGATGAATGCTCCCCTCTCAGTCAGCTGCAATGAGCCAGGGATTTTACCTCTGCTTAATATCTCAGTGGTGGGGCATGGGAGCCCTCCAGGCTGGCTGGGAGGTTTAATAACTCACTGTTTGTTTTGGGTTCTTCAGCTCTCTGTTCTTCACCCTTCTGGGAGTTGTGAAGCACTGTCTTGGTCTGATGTCACCCAAGCAGGTCACTTGGGCAGGTTTTAGCTCTTTCTCCATTGTTTTTATGAAAGAGCTCAGGCTTGCCTGCCTAATCTGACACCATCTTCCCACAATCTGGCAATTGCTTTTAAATGCAAAATTAATATACATAAAGCTCATATTACAGATGTTAGTAAGTACATACTAATTATAGAAAATTTTAAAACAGAGTATGACTTAGATTTTACTTAGCTATATATCCTTACAGTTTCCAAAAAAAAAAATAGAATAAATTGCCATGTCAAGATGTTAGAAACTTATCAAAAGTCATAAAGTTTACAAATGTCATACTCAGGATATGAATCTGGGTCTTTTGTTATGCACCCTTGTCTTCATGTTTGTCCTATTTGATTCTGTTCTTCAAGTTTTATGAACTAAAGTTCTTTAATCAAAACCAGGTAACTAAGCAAATTCTTAATCTCTGAAAATTGGATGTTGCTCATATTCACCAAGGTGCAATTTCCAGACATTTTTTTTCAGATACATATTAAAGACATTAAGAATCTTGAAAAGTGTCAAATAAAATTAAATCAAATCATCAAACTGCTATCTTTGTGCTGTGAGTATAAATCAATCTTAAACATATGGATTAAATTTAGTCTTACTGAAGAAAGTTTAAAGAAAACGGGAGAACCATCTCTAGGATTTTTATAAATTTAGTTTGCAGAATCATTTTATTAATGCTAATCAGTCTCAATCAGGTTATGGTCTTACTTATAGATTTTACTTATATCATGTTTTATGATACACTTTATTCAAATATACACTTTAAAAATATACATTTTACTTAAAAGTTATTATACCATAAGTATGTAGAAAATATTTTTTAAAAGTCAGTATAACTTTTATTCATCCCACTTTCAAAATCATCCCTCTTAATATCTTTAATATCAGAAATAATAACATTTCAACTACATCTTTCCTTTTTCTTCTCACCTCCTTTCCAATTGATCTGTGTGTTACTGATTGCTTTGTAGTAGAGCAGCATGAGTTACTATGTCTAAACAATATGATTCCACTCAAAATGATGCCTTTGGGCTACCAACCATAGGCAAATCACAGCATGAGAGTTATAACACAAGATGTGAAATCTACCCATGATCCACAAAGACGTGCTCTTTCTATGTATCTTAGTAATTTACCATAAAAAATTGGCTTCAAAGAATATTCTTATATTTCAAAACTCCAAAAATTTTAGATTGAAACTTCTATAATTTTTCCTGAAGTCTCTCTTGAACTTTCTAAGAGCTGTCATTAGCTGTTTAACAAAACGAAGGTACATTTTTTATAGGCTTTCTTTTTGCATATTTCTTAGTACAATAACATATATTTTAATATTAAGGAAGGGGACAGGATGATGGTCTTGTTGGTTTTCTCTTTGTTTCTTTTTGGGTTTTTCATTGGTGGTAGTGGTGGTTTTTGTTTGTTTTTATGTCCACAGTAAATCTTCCTCAGTATTTAAACTAAACTTTGGTAAACATAGGAATTCTAAGAAATTTATTTTTATTTCCAATTAATTGGTATCCATTGTAAGATTAACTCTGATCACAACAGAATATAGAAACAGTGAAACAATAAAAGAGGAAATTCAGGACTTGGGGTAAGGTAAAGACATCTCCTTGACAGTGCTAACCATTATTTTCCTAAGAACAAGAGACATTTCCATATTTTATGTTTTATCCTTGGCAATAAACAGTCTCTAGTTAATTTAAAAATATATATTACTTACTAAAAACATGCTTTATTTAAAATAAAATTCCTGGATGAGTGCTTTCAAATTCACAATTGGAGAAAGCAACTTTATTCAAAAGCATTTTTTTTCTATCTCCTGTAGAACTGGGTAGTCCTTCTCACATAAGAAGACTGAAATATTATTCATCCTTTTTCTTAACCCCAGAAATATGAAAACAACACTCTCCATGAACAGGAAGATAATCAATACGGCTTCCAAGTTTCAGGTGAGAGACTCCCAAGCATTAGGAAGCTAGATGACAATAGCATGGTGGAGCTCTAATTCTTTTCAGGTCATTGGTTGTTGAATGGATAAAATAATAACTAAATAGGAAATTCTGCAAGGAATATCATCTTTAGGACTCTATCAGTTTTGGTGCAGATGAAACCTCTGAATGATGAGCAGGATCTGGATTGACATTGAAGCCACATCTGCTCAGCCAAACAAAACATTAAGCAGGTCATTTACCCAGTGAATAATTGTGGTAGAGAGAGAGGAGACTGCTGCAACCTGGTGCATCAGGTTAAAAAGTATATAATTGGGAAGCAGATGTGGCTCAACCAGTTAGGTGCCTGCCTACCACATGGGAGGTCCCGGGTTCAGGTCCTGGTACCTCCTAAAAGATGAGCAGACACTGTGCCCCATTTCAAAACAAGCTAGACACCACCCCTGGAGCAAAAAATGAGCTATATTCTGCCTCTACTGCAATGAGCTAAGTGCCACCTCCACCGCAATGAGCAGATGCTACAAGCCAGCAGACGCCTCAGCCCACAGGGAGCGGATATGGCTCAGGCCATTAGGCACTTGCCTTTCATGAAGGAGGCCCCAGGTTCAGCTCCTGGTACTTCCTGGAGAAGATGAGCAAACAATGAGCAGACAGACAAGAGAAACCATCTGGGGAGGGGGAATAAATAAAGAAAAATAAAGGTAAATAAATAAATCTTTTAAAAAATGTAATATAATCACAGTAAGATTTTACATTAATATGGAATTTTCTGGATTGGCAAAACATTTTCCTAATAATTTCACTAATTCAACATTATTTTTGTTTTATTCTGTTGTCTGCTACCATCAAGTTATTTAAAAACAGTTTATTGCAAATCTATTTAGGGGGTCTTGGGGAGAAACTATTCTCCTTACATAAGGTTAAAGCATGAAGCCTGGAGCACAAAGTTTCCCTAAAAGGAATTTATCAACTTCCAAATGTTTTCTCCTGGCTGTACATCTGGACAAAGCTCTACAGACATGAATGTTATCCTACATTTTTCCTCAAAATGTCTGTGACTCTGTGCTGAAGATAAGGGTTTCTGTCTAAACTTTCCCCAATGACTTCAGAGAATTGGGCTCACAGAGTATTTTCATTCTTAGCCTATTCAAGCAACTTAAAGAGACATGGCTAAATGTAATTAGGAATCATTTGATTTCTAGTCTTACTCATTTAACACATATGTGATGAATGAAATGTATACAGGTGCTAGGTATTAAATGCAAAGAAATCTTAACTTTCAAATCATTTTGTGCAAAACCAGTATTTGACCAGATAGAAATTCACTTTTTTTTCATGTTTTTATGTTGTATTTAATTTGATGAAAACTATAGACAGCACCCATTAGATTTTATTTTAATTTTATAACAATTTTATATTTGTTGTTATAAACTTATTTTTATTTTTGCTTTTTATGAATCATTATATATCATTCCACCCATGGAATCGATTGCTTCCATGTGTTGTTTGCCTGAACCTGAAGCAGATCATAAGAAAGGATGATACAGAAGAACAAGCACTAAATTAAGGTTTGGAAAACTGAGTACTACCTTTGATTCTTTCCTAGATAGTTTTGGTTTTGATATTTAGATCTTGGGGGTATGATTTCTGTGGTGGTTTCAAGCTGTGTATACCTCAGAAAAACATGTTCTTAAATTTAATTCATTCCTGTGGCTAAACTCGTTGTTAGGAGGAGCTTTTGATGAGGTTATTTCAGTTAAGAAGGCATGGCCCACCTTGCTTAGGATGGGTCTGAATCCTATTACTGGAGTCTTCAATAAGCAAAATGAAATTCAGACACGGAGAGAGAAAGCCACAGGAAGTAAGAAGCTAGACATCAATGGAACTAGAAGAAAAGGGAGAGATCAGGAGACACAGCTATGCCTTGCCATGCGACAAGAGAGTCAGAAATCACCAACAGTAAGCTCCAGAAAGCCACAGTGTTTGGGGAGAAAGCATTGCCTTGATGATGCCTTGATTTGGGCTTTCTTTTAGCCTCAAAATGATGAACAAATAAATTCCCATTGTTTAATTTGACCCACTTCATGATATTTGTTTGAGCAGCTTGGGCAACTGAAACATTTCCCTCTCATAGAAAGTGAAAGTACATGATTTCTAAGGCATTTCTAAAATTTTGTTCAACATTAATAGGCTATGAGTCAATGAGCCTGCTCTTGTTTCCATATTACATTCTTGGAGCTCAGCTGGGAAGCTTTCTAGGGTTTACATTCTATATGCACCCTTGAGTTCTGGTACTTGGACATTGTGGTAGGCAGAATAATAACCCTCCCAAAGATGCCCATATCTTAATCCCCTAAATTTGGGAATATATGTTCCATAGATAAATGGAATTTTGGTAGATGGCATTATAATTCTTAAGCAGTTGACTATTAAATTAGGGAAGTTATCCTGGATTATTTGAGTGAGCCCAATCCAATCACTTGAGTTGTAAAAAATAGAATGGGGGAGTGGATGTGGCTCAAGTGGTTGCCCATCTGCTTCTCACATGGGAGGTCCTAGGTTCAGTCCCTGGTGCTTCCTAAAAACAAATAAACGTCAAGCAAAACCAACTCAGGGGAGCCAATGTGGCTCAGTGGTTGAGTGCTGGCTTCCCACATGCAAGATCCTGGGCTCATTCTCCAGCCCCAGTACCATAAAAACAAAAAAGTGGAATAAGGAAACAGAATAGGTTAGAGAGATTAGATTAAAAAAGATATGCAAAGCATGTCAGGTACTCAACCTGCTGTTATGACTTTGAAAATGGAGAAAGAAAGCCACTAGTCAAGGGTTGAAAGTGATCTCTAGAAGCTGGGTACAGCTGTCAGCTGACAGCAGCAAGGGCACAGGGCTCTCAGTTCTATAGAAGCAAGGAACTGCATTCTGCCAAACACTCAAATGAACAGGAAATAGATTCTCACTTACAGCCTCTAGAAAAAAATATAGTCCTGTTAATATCTTGATTTTTGCTTGGTGAGACATGTGTCAGACTTCTGACATACAGAATTGTAAGGTAATAAAATTGTGTTGTTTAAGCAACTACATTTGTGGGAATTTTTTATGGAAGTAAAAGAAAACTAATTGACCCAGAGACATCAACACCATTGGTCTCTCTTAGTTCATGTCTACTTAATTACTGACTTAGTCCTGTTCTTGATTTCCAACATGATTTACCATCTTATTGTGGTAACTCTGGGTTCCTTGGTTCATGGCTGCATCAGTAGTAGATTTAGCTACTGTCTTTGGTTTCTTCATGAAAGGAATATCAAGAAGGTTACAATAGTGTAGAATTTGTACTGTGAAATAGTAAAAAATGAAATTGATGGATTTGGAGAAACCAGATCACAACAGAGAAATTTAAGCTTAAAGCACAAAAGATTATGGGTTTGTGAAATTTTGAACCAACTACCAAATTATAACAAATATTTAACAACACAAATATACTGATATAGGATGCATGGAAGTTATAAAATATAGGATACTCTCCCAGACCTCATGGATAATGGTTAATATGAGCAAGCAGGAGATCATGTGGTACTTATAGGAAAAGGAATATATATATATATGTATGTATGTATGTATGTATATATAAAAGTAAAAGCATACATACACTTTTAAAGAAAGTATAGATACAAATAATTCATTAATTCAAAAAGTATTCATTCTTACCTATATGAGTCAGTGAAGTATGCTGCTCTTAGTTTAGGAAGCTTTGGATTCAGTGCACAACTGGGCCATTCCTTGTTTTTCTGCAAATCCCAATATTGATAGTAAGAATGCACAATAGAATGTAATCAAAATTCATATGATAATATTTCTTGTTCACAGTGCAATATCATAAAATATAAGAAAACTATTTATTGAACTCTTATTGTATGCCTATATGCAGATAGAGCTAAATGTTGAGGATAAATATTATGGAAAAATATTGACCCAACCATTACAGAGCTTAAGTCTAATGGGGATAAAAAATAATAATCAAATTTACTTCCATTTAACTCATTTACTAGATTAACCAAATTTCTGCACTTCCTTTTCTCTTATCAAGATAGTGTAGCTTCCATTTAACTCATTTACTAGATTAACCAAATTTCTGCACTTCCTTTTCTCTTATCAAGATAGTGTAGCAGTTTGATATTGTTTATGAATTCCAAAAATAGATATTGGATTGTGTTTGCAAACTGGTCTGTTCCTCTGGGCATATTAGATTGTATTAGATTCAGAGGTTTCACTTTTACTTAATTAAATCAAGATTAGGGCTTTTATTTGACCATGTTATTAAGGCGTGCAGGGTTGAGTTCTCACCCCCTTGGTGGGGATAAAAGACTCTCACACAGAAGTAAATTCATGGAGAAGGAGAACACGGAGTTTAATTTTGGATGCTGGAGCCCCAGGGAGAGAGCCAAGCCTTTGTCCTGATAGTTTGCAACTGAAGCGACCGGAGCCCTGAACAGCTGAGAAAGCCCGGAAAGAAACAAGCCCCCCAAGCCTTATGCTAGCCTACAGCTGAAAACGGAAGGAGCTGGGACCACTGAACCTTAGGAGGAAGAGGAAGGCTGAACCCTTGCAGAGACCAGAAGCCATCTTGCTCCAACGCATGACAACGGACTTTGGTGAGGGAAATAACTTATGCTTTATGGCCTTGTGACTGTAAGCGTCTATCCCAAA
>JAQZBX010004939.1:0-19496 GCA_029593785.1 Cabassous unicinctus
TAAAAAAAAAAAAAAAGAACTACAGTAATCCAAATTAAAATAAAAAAAAAAAAGCTAATACATTTGGGCCACACTTTAACTGAAGTAACATCTTGAAGAGATCTTAATTTACAATAAGTCCACAACCACAGGAATGGATTCAGTTGAAGGACATGTTTTTCTGGGGTACATAGCTCTAGAACACAAATTGGATTTTGAAGTTGAAGACAACAGAAGTGAAATGCCATTCTCATTACATCATTTCAAGAGTTCATGCTGTCAAAATGACTTTTCAACAATGATTTAACCTTTGGTAATGGATAGTGGTGATGGTTGCACAACACTGTGAATGTAATTAACAGCACTGAATTTATATATTTGAATGTGTTAAAAGGGGAAATTTTAGGTTGTATATATGTCACTAGGAAAGAATTTTTTTTTAAAAAGTGTATTAATCAAGACAATATGAATTGGTATAAAGATAAACATATATATCAATAGAACAGAGTAGAGAACCCAGAAATAGAACCACATATCTATGGTCAACAGATTTTGAGAAAATACCAAGTCTATTCAATTGGGGGAAAATAGTCCTTTCATCTAATAGTTCTGGAAAATCTAGATATCTTTGTGGCCAAAAGATAGGATAAAGATTTCTTAAAGAAACACAAAAGCATAAACCACAAATTAAAGCATTATAAATTGGACTTCATCACAAAAAATTTTTGTATTGCTAAAAAAACACAGTAAATTGCTTTTTCACTCTCTTGAGAAAGTCCCTTGATGCTCAAAGTTTTTTTAATTTTGAGGAGGTCCCATTTTTCTATTTTTTTCTTTTGTTACTTGTGCTTTAGGTGTAAAGTCTAAGAAACCATTGCCTACCACAAGATCTTGAAGATAATTCCCTGCATTTTGTTCAATGAGTTTTATATTCCTGGTTCTTATTATTTTTATTTTTTGCCTTTGAGAATAATTTTCTTCTTTTTTTTTTTAAACCTTTATTTTAAAAGAAGTGTTAGATTACATAAATGTTACATTGGAACTATAGGGGATTCCCATATATCCCACCCTCTCCCCTTCCCACACTTTCCCCCATTAACAACATCTTTCATGAGTGTGGTATGTTTGTTATAATTGTTGAACACATATTGAAGCATTGCTACTAACACATGGTCTATAGTTTACACTATGGTTTACACTCTGCACCACACAATTTTATAGGTATTGACAATATGTATAATGGCCTGTGTCTGTCATTGCAATATCATGCAAAACAATTCTAGTGTCCCAAAAATGCCCCATGTTACCCTATTTTCCCTCTCCTTCCCCTCAGAACCTCAGGTGACCACCATCTTTATATCTGTATTACAAGTTCTTCCATTACTAGAATAATAATAAGTGTACTTTGGTCCATAGTTGTATTCCCTTCTAAAGTTTGTTCATTACTCATTCTTGAGGACCTTGGGATGGTGATGCCCACTCTGTTTCCGATTGAGAGAGTGCTTAGATCCCGTGGGGCAGATGGATGGAACTGTCTTGCTTACAGTTGTAGATACTCTCTGTTTTTTGGGATAAGCGTTGTCCGTCATCATCCTTTTGTTACTTGTCCTGGGTAAGTCCAATGAACTGGAGAGTAGGTGTTGGCTGCAACTCTGCTGAGATTTAGGGTTCAACTGGCATATGAGCAGCCGGAAGATTTAAGTTTCTGGGACATATATTTAACAGGTATAGTGTTAATTATAGGTTTAAATAAAAGGGGCAGAAGAACGATGTGTGGGAAAATTATAATCATATTAATGTCTTTCATCCATTTTGAGATAATTTTTGTATTTGGTGTGAGATAGGGATCTTTTTTCATTCTTTTGCATATGGACATCCAGTTCTCCCAGCACCATTTGTTGACAAGACTTGACAGCACTGTCAAAAATCAATTGACCATAGATGTGAGGGTTTATTTCTGAACTTTCAATTTTATTCCATTGGTCAATATATATATATTCTTACGCCAGTACAATGCTGCTTTGACCACTGTTATAAGTATAACTTATAAGTTATAAGTTATAAGTAGCTTTGTAATATTCTTTAAAGATAGGAAGTGTGAGTCTTCCAACTTCTTTCTTCTTTTTCAAGATCTTTTTGGTATTTGGGATCCTTAGCCTTCCAAATACATTTGATAATTGGCTTTACATTTCTGCAAAGTAGGCTGTTGGAATTTTGATTGGGATTGTGTTTAATCTGTAAATCAATTTGGGTAGAATGGACATGTTAGTGATATTTAGTCTTCCAATCCATGAACACAGAATGTCCTTCCATTTATTTCGGTCTTCTTTGATTTCTTTTAGGAATGTTTTGTTGTTTTCTGAGTACAAGTCCTTTACATCTTAGATTAGATTTATTCCTTGATATTTGATTCTTTTAGTTGCTATTGTAAATTGAACTTTTTTCTTGATTTCTTCTTCATATTGCTCATTTCTAGAGAATAGAAACACTACAGATTTTTATGTGTTAACCTTGTATCCTGCCAATTTGCTGAACTTGTTTACTAGCTCTAATAGCTTTGTTGTAGATTTCTCAGGTCTTTCTACATATAGGATCATGTCATCTGCAAATAGGTAAAGTTTTACTTCTTCCTTTCCAATTTGGATGCCTTTTATTTCTTTTTCTTGCCTAACTGCTCTACCTAGTACTTCTAGCACAGTGTCAAATAACAGTCATGACAGTGGGCATCCTTATCTTGTTCTAGATCTTAGAGGGAAAGTTGCCAATCTTTCACCATTGAGTGCAATGTTAGCTGTGGATTTTTTGTATATGCCATTTATCATGTTGAGGAAGTTTCCTTCTATTCCTATTTTCCTAAAATTTTTTTTTCAAGAAAGGTTGCTGTATTTTGTCAAGTGCCTTTTCTGTGTCAATAGAGATGATCATGTGCTTTTCCCCCTTTGTATTTTTAATTTGGTGTATTACATTAATTCATTTTCTTGTGTTGAACACCCTTGCATACCTGGGATAAAACCCACGTGACCATGGTGAATAATTCTTTAAATGTGCAATTGGATTCAATTTGCAAGTATTTTGTTGAGGATGGGAACAAATATTTGGAAAGCACATATCCAATAAGGGTTTAATATCCAGAATATATAAAGAAACCCCATAACTCAACAACAAAAAAGACACACAACCAATTGAAAAATAGCACACTTTAAAAAAAAGTGCTATCATCAGTCATAACAAATGTTGCACACCAGTGCAAGGAGTTGTTGGTGTGATGGGGTGCACAAATCCAGTATTTTATGTGTGATTGTTTTATAACTCATAATGTCTCTAATAAAAATTATTAAAGAAAATGAAAAGGGAAAGCACAGACTGAGAGAAAACATTTCCAATACATATATCTGACAAAAAATGTAAAGAACCTTACAACTCAATAGTAAGATAAAGAAGCCAATTAAAAAAAAAAAGTTTCCAGCAGGTATTTCAAACCCCAAAAATGCGGATGGCTAATAAGCACAGGAAAAGATGCTCAACATGATTAGTTATAAGGAAAATGCAAATAAAACATTCAATGATAAATCTAACCAAATATGTAAAGGACTTGTACACAAAAAAGTACAAAACATTGCTAAAATAATTCAAAGAAGACCTTAATAAATGGTAGGACATTCTGTGTTCATAGACTGGACTACTAAATATCATCAAGATGTCAGTCTTACCCAAAGCAATTTATAGAATCAACGCAATCCTGATCAAAATCCCAACAACCTTCTTTGCAGAAATGGAAAAGCCAATCATCAAATTTATATGGAGAGGTAAAGGACCTTGAAGAATGAAGTTGGAAAACTCACACTAACTGATCTTAAAACTTATTACAAAGCCAAAGTGATAAAAACAACATAGAACTGGCACAAGGACTTATAGACCAGTAGAATCAGATTGAGAGCTCAGAAATCAATGCTTATATTTATGGCCAATTGATTTTTGACAAGGTGGCAAAGGACCCTCAATTGAGAAAGAATAGTCTCTTCAACAAATGGTGCTGGGAGAACTGGATATCTGTTTGGAAAACAAGGATGATCCCTACATCACACTTTATAAAAAAATAAACTCAATATGAATCAAAGACCTAAATATAAGAGCCAGAACTAACAAACTACTTGAAGAAAACATAGGGAAGCATCTTCAGGACTTTGTGTTAGGCACTGGTTTCTTAAACTTTACATCCAAAGCACAAGCAACAAAAGAAAACATAGATAAATGGGACCTCTTCAAAAATAAAAATGTTGGAATGCCTCAAAGGACCGTGTCATGAAAGTAAAACAACAGTCTACACAATGGGAGAAAATATTTGGAAACCACATATCTGATAAAGGTTTAATATCCAGAATATATAAAATCCTTCAACTTAACAATACAAACAACCCAATTAAAAATGGGCAAAGATTTGAATAGACATCTCTCCATAGAAGATATACAAATGGCCAGAAAGCATATGAAAAGATGCTCAACATCATTAGCCATCAAGGAAATGCAAATCAAAACCACAACAAGATACCATTTCACAGTCATTAGAGTGGCTGCTATTTGAAAAAAAAAAAGGAAAATCACAAGTGTTGGAGAGGTTGTGGAGAATAGGAGCACTCATTCATTGCTGGTGGCAATATGAAATGGTGCAGCCGCTATGGAAGACAGTTTGGTGGTTCCTCAGAAAGTGATGTATAGATTTACCGTATGACTAGGCAATCTCACTACTAGGTATATAACCTAAAGAATTGAAAGCAGAGACTCAAACAGATATTTCCACACCAATGTTCATAATGGCATTATTTAAAATTGCCAAAAGATGGAAGCAATTCAAGTGTTCATCAATCTATGAATGGATAAACAAAATGTATATAAACATATAATGGAATATTATTTTGCTCTAAAAAGGAATGTTGTGATATATGTGACAATGTGAAAGGACAAATATTGTATGATCTCACTGATATGAAATAATTAGAATAAGCAAACTCACAGAGTCAGAATCAGAATATAGGTTACCTGTGGATGGGGTGGGGATAGGGAATGGGAAGTTAAGGCTTAAATTGCACAGGGTTCCTATTTGGAATGATGGAAATGTTTTGCTAATGGATGGTGGTGATGGTGGCGCACAACATTGTGAATGTAATCAACAGCACTAAACTATATATCTGAAAATGTGTGATAGTTTGAGTGGACCCCAGAAAATTATGTTTTTAAATCAGTCCATTCCTGTGGGTATGGAACCATTTGATTGGATTGGATTCAGTTGAGGGCTGTTTGATTGGATTGCTTCAGTGGGGCATAGCCCAAGGTGGGTTTTGATCCTCTTGCTGGAGTCCTTTATAAATGGGAGAGAGGAGGTTGCAGAAACAGAGAAACGCCCAGAAGCTGAGAGAGAAGAACCCAGAAGCCAGAAGCTGAAAGCAATGGAACACTGAAGCTGAGAGGAGACCACTGTAGCCACAAGCTGAAAGCAGTGAGGCCCAGAGGAGAGGGGAGAGACGAGTGGATGCCACCATGTGCCTGATCACATATAGCTGCAGCTTGGGGAGAAAGCATCTCCTGATGCCTTGATTTGGAGACTTCTACGGCTTCGGAACTGTAAGTGTATCAATTAATAGAACCCCATTGTAAAAGACAAACCGTTTCTGGTATATTGCCTTGGCAGCCTTTAATAAACTAAAAAAATGTGATTAACGGGAAATGTTAGAATTATTATGGTAACATAATAATAATTTTAAAAATCCATGGAACTACATGGATGAACTACACAGTGAACCCTAAGTTAAACCATGGACTATAGTTAATAATACAATTATTAAAAATAGGCTTTCATCACTCATAACAAGTGTTCCTCACCAATGCAACATATTAATAATAGTATATAGGAATCCTGTATTTTATGCATGATTTTTCTCTAAACCCACACTTCTCTAACAATGGGAAAAAAAAAACAAAAAACCTTAATGAGATACTACTTTACACTTAATAGTATGGCCAAATTTAAAAAGACTCTCAATCGCCAATGTTAGTAACAATGTGGAGCAACTGGTACTCTCATGCATGATGAAGTGGACATCGTTACAACTACTTTGGAAAACAGTTTGGCAGTGTCTTATAAAGGTAAACAAATACTTATACAGCCAAGCAATTCCACCCAAAAGAAATCAAAATATACCCACTTCATGTCTTGAATACAAATATTTAAATGAACTTTTTTTCACAATGTTATAAACTAGAAGCAACCCAAATGTTCATCATCAGGTGAATGGATAAACAAATTTGGATATATCCATTTAATGGAATACAGTTCAGCAATAAAAAGGAATAAACTACCGATACAAGCAGCAATGTGGATGGATCTTAAAAGCATGTTGAGGGAAATAAGCCAGACACAAAAGAGTACATATGCTATAAATTCTATTTATATTTATGCAGTTCTAGGAATGGGAAAATTAAGCCTTCATGACAGAAAGCAGAAAGCAGTGGCTGTCTGGGGCAGGGGTGTGGGTATGCAGGAGATTGACTTCAAAGGAACATGAGTACTTTCAGGGTTGATGAAATTGTTCTGTATGTTGATTGTGGTGGTAATTATATGGATGAATAAAAGTCACTGAATTGTATAATTAATACAGCTTCATTTTATTTTGTATAATTCTTTTTCATTGAAGTTTATTTTCTATTAATTTTTTTTTAAAGAGTACATACTATCAACATGACTTATCACCAGTGATTCTAACCTTGATCACCTGGCCAAGGGAGTGTTTGCCAGGTTTCTTCATTGTAAAGTTACTTCCCCCCCATCCCCCTTTCCATACTGTACTCTTTGGAAACTAATCACTAAGAGCAGCCCATACTCAAAGGTGGTGGGAGCGTCAAGTTAAGTTCTATCTCCTGGAGAAGAGAATATCTACATAAATTCTTTGAAATTCTTCTGTACATGAGATTTATCTCTTTTCCCCCATTTTTTTTTTATTCAATCTTTTAGTTATTTCAGTATGGACTTGTAGATATTTATTTTATACTTTGGATTAGTACTGTATTATTTATTTTGTTGCTCAGATTATTCTAGCTGTAGTCATTGAGTGCTCTTGCAGATGGGCTCCTATAGCTCTTTGACGTACCTCCATCTTTTTAAGTTTTGGCACTGTCTTTCTATTTGGCATTACAAGATACTCTAGGGTCATCTTGTATTTTCCATGCCACACCCCTAGAATCAGCCATTTCTACAAGGAGCCCTACTTCCTTTTATTAGAGAATGGTATTCTAAGTACTGGATGTCCTCGTTGTTGGGGTGTAACTAATTCTAGGCCTTCTGAGTGGACAGAGCTAGGAAATATATGTATATATACTAGCTGAAACATACACACATATCTATAATTATTTGTGTGTCTATCCATCCATTTCTATATTAAGCTAAACATGAATGAGTTAATACTGTCTCCAGCTCTAATCTAGCACCACATCATTCATTCTAGCCTTCCCCACTTGCATATCTGTAACTTCCATTTCCAAAAGTGGGAAACCTGTCTTCCACCAGCCAACCTCTATTTACTTATTTATTCAACCCCAATATACATGTACAACTCTTTCAGAATCATTAAGCCTGTGAACAAGTTTACCAATTAGAGCACACTGTTTATATACAGTCTCTTTAGTCTTTATTCATAGTTTCCAGCCAATACACCATTTCCAAAGTTACTTAGACTGGTTCCTTTTTATCCCCTACCTCCTTAAGCAAGGTTATGCCAAATATTTTTAATAAAGTTATGTTCTTTTGTCATAATCTGCATTCTATCCTGGGATCCCTGGACCTCCTGGTTAATTTTTTTTATTTGCATACATTAAGGTTCTCTCTTCATATTATAAAGTTCTATGGGTTTTGACAAATGCATAGTGTTATATATGAAGAGTAGTTCCAGTACTTTCAAAACCTCCTGGAGAGCAGATATAGCTCAAGTGGTTGAGTGCCTGCTTCCCATGTATGAGGTCCCGGGTTCGATCCCTGGTACCTCCTAAAAACAAAACAAACACACAAGAAAACCAACCCGGGGGAGCTGGTGTAACTCAGTGGTTGAGCTCTGGCTTCCCACATAAGAGGTCCCAGGTTCAATCCCTGGCCCCAATACCTAAAACAAACAAACAACAACAAAAAAAAACCACGTCATTGCGCTTCATTGAATCAAATACTCCCTTCTTCCCAAACCCTTGGCAACCACTGATCTGTTTTCTGCCCCTGTAGTTTTGCTTTTTCTAGAATGTCATATAAATGAAATATATAGCCATTTGAGTCTGGCTTCTTTCAGTTAGCAAAATGCTTCCATGTTTTTGTGTGAATTAATAGCCTGTTCCTTTTTATCACTGAATTATACTCATTTACAGGAATGTACCACAGTTTATTCATTAATCTAAACAAAGGATTTCTGGGTTGCTTCCAATTTGAATGACATTGCTGTAAGCATTTATATGTAGGTTTTTGCATGGACATATGTTTTCAAATGAGTTGGGTAAACCTAGTAACATGACTGCCTGGGTTCTATGTTAATGTCTATGTTAACTTTATAAGAAACTGCCAAACTCTCTTCCAAAGTGGCTGTGCCATTGTGCATTCCCACCTGCAATGAATCAGTGGTCCTGTTGCTCTGCATCCTTGCCACCATTTGGAATTGTTTTTGTGTGTGTATTTTCGCCATTCTAATAGATTTGTATAAGTATTACATTATCTTAATTTGCCCTTTCCTAATGACAAATGATATTGAGCATCTTTTTGTATGTTTATTTGCCATCTCTATAATTTTTTTTTATATTTGACCATTTTTATCAAATTGGTTTTGTTTCTTTTATGTTTGAGTTTTAAGGTTTTATATATATATATATAATCTGAGTACAAGTCCTTTCTCAGAAATATGGTTTGCAAATATTTTCTTCCAGTCCATGTCTTGTTTTTTCATTTTCTTAAGTGTCTTTGGCAGAAAAAAAGTTTTTACATTTGGTAAAGTCCAATTATCAATTTTTTCTTTCATAGATTGTGCTTTTGATATTGAATCTAAAAACTTATTGCCAAATCCAAGGTCAAACAGGTTTTTCTCTCCTGTGTTTTCTTCCAGAAGTTATAAGTTTTTAGTTTTCCATTTAGTCCTGTGATCCATTTTGACTTAAATTTTGTGTAAAGTGGGAGGTATGTGTGGAGGTTCATTTTTATTTTTTTTTCCTTAATGAACATTCTGTTGTTCTAACACTATTTATTGAACAGGATATCATTTTTAATTGAATTACTTTTATACCTTTGTCAAAAATTAGTTGGCTAGGGGAGCAGATGTAGCTCAGTGGTAGACCACGTATGAGGTTCTGGCTTCAATCCCTGGTGCCTCCTTAAAAAAAAAAAAAAAAAAATACTTGGCTATCTTTGGGTCAAATCTGGGTTCTCTATTCTGATCCTTTGGTCTATGTATATTTCCCTCCAACAAAACCACACAGTCCTGATTACTGAAGCTTTGTAGTAAGTCTCAAAATCAGATATTGTCGGTCCTCCAACTTTGCTCTTCTTTTACAGAATTGTTTTTGCGATTCTAGTACCTTTGCCTTTCCATATACATTTTAGAATCTGTTTGTTTATATCTGCAAAAGTGCTTGTTGGCATCTAATGTTTTAAACATTCTTTTCTTCAGAGTAGGTGCCTTGTTATTTATTTCAGTAATCTAATCATAATTTTAGAACTCTGGGAATTTACAAATCCTATTACATTCAATTTATCAGCTGCTGAATGGTTTCATATTATTTTTACCTCTAATTTATGGCCATAAATTCTGTTACTTAGATTTCATCAAGTTTATTTGTGACGTTTGGTTCTAAATTGATTCTGACACTGTTGAAAATTAAAATCACCCCCAAATGATAAAAAATCAGTCTTTCATACAATTCACAACCTTTTGGGGTAGGTGATATTAATGCTTTATAGGTTAGAAAGCTTAGAGCAGTTTACTACTTACCCAAAGATTCTTGAAGTCCATCAGCTGCTCTTTGTCAAATTTTTCTAACCCAGATTTACAAAGGCAATTCAAACTTAGCCTATCCACAGTGATACTAATACATTCATCCTTGGCACCTGATCCTCCTTAATCCTCAGTCTTGATCAGTGGCACAATTATCTATCCACATATTGAAGCCAAAACTTCTTCTTTAGAACATATATTAAATTGGTCTCTTAGTTCTGTTCATTCTGTGTCTTCAACTGATAGTCCTGAATCGAGCCTATCCTTCACTGACTTTTGTCAGAGCCTTTTTCGTTTTGTTCTTTGTAACACTAATATTAAGGGAGAAATTGGAAAGGAAGAAAAGGGAAACAAGCCTAACTAATTAATCCATTCAGCAAATATTAAGTGTATAGTCTGTGTCAGGCATAGTGATAATTTCTGGGGACATAGCCTTAATACCCCAATTTAGTTAGGAAGATAGACATTAAGTAAATAATTCAATAAATATTTAAAATATTCATTGATGAGTATTATTGGTTCCTAGGAACAATTTATAAAAAGGTCTCCTAGAGTATCTTATTTTTGGGGTACAGGTGAAGGTCAGGAAGGTTCTACATACAAAGCAAGAACAACAAAAAAAGAACAGTATGTCAGTATAGTTTTACATGGTATTGTACAGCATCCTTTTTCCTTCTCAGCTGAGGCTATAGGTTCTGAACCTTCAAGAGTGCATTTTAGAATAAATTCTTAATATAAAACCAATTCGTAATTAAGTTTGCATGATTGAAAGGCATATTTGGAAGTATTCAGTGTAGGATAAAATTATCTATATTGTTTCATATCTCCTTTTGGTCTTAATTCCCTATTTCTTGCCTCCTATAATCTTCAGATTCCTTCCATCTTTTTTGTCATCTTTGCTACTTTTGATCTACTTTGTGACTCTGTTATAATGTCTGTTATCTGCTTTCCCTTACTTCCCTTTAATCTTTAGTGTACTTTTTCCCTTTTTTCCCCTTCTTTTGTCCTTTATCCACAACTATGAAAAAAGTAAAAATAATTCAAGTTAAAATGACTTACATACACATACTAATATACATGTTTATGTATGTATATTAGATTTTGAGTCCATTATAATCTTTTTTCATTCTCTTTGTGTCATTGATATTTTTCTTTTTAACATATAAAAGTTGGCAGATGAAACTTAGAGAAAAAAAGCAAACAATATGGAATTTTCTGATTAGCAGATCACTAGTTCTTTTTATGATTCCAGGTTTAAGTTTTGCTTCCTACCTCTGAACAAGGTAAATGACTATAGGTTCAAGAAGGGAAAAGCTGATATTGACTGATTTAGGGATAAATCAAGAAATGTGACATTTCATGTGTGGCTGTTTTCACTTAGAGTGCAAGCTTGTCAGTCAAAATTTGCACAGTATAGGAAATCAATTGAAACTTGAGCCCATGGACATTTACATCAGCAAAATTCTTACTAATTATCTTGACTATGTCAAGTTAGACTTGTGTAGGCATAATTTAGAGTTGAAGAAAGGTTTAGAGTCTTCTGTATAATTATAAACTTCATATTAATGAGATATAATTTATAGTTTGCCAGCCACATTTCATATAATTATTTTTAGTCTTTATTTAAACCAGTATAAAACTTTATATATTGTGCATGCTACTAGTAAAATTTAGTATCTCCCCAAAGTCATTTCATACAGAAAATTGAGTGTTTTGTATACTGTTTTAAATTTTCTTCTTTTATTTAAAGTAGGTTTTTGTTTAATTTTAGGTTGTTTTATATGATAGAATTGTTATAGGACTGCATTTAATTTTCTGAAAACCACTCTTTTTTAGTCTTAATCTTTAACTAGATATTAAATGATCCAGTTCAGAAAAATCAAATATACTGCATTGGGACTTACAGTGTATTAATGTTAAAAATCTGATTCCATTTTCCTATACTCTGTATCAGGGATTGGCAAACTAAGGACCTGTGGTGCAAATCTAGCCTACCACCTATTTTTGTAAATAAAATTTTTAAAAACTTGGCCACACCCTATCATTTACATATTATCTATGGATGCCTTTGTGCTAAAAGGGCCAAGATGAACATATGACTAAGCTGTATGTTATATGACCCTTTATAGAAAAAAGTTTGCTGACCCCTGCTCTATATAATATAGTTGAGACTAAATGAGGAAGTAGTTGATCTTTCATATCTGTGACAAATACTTCCTGAGACTTCTAACGAAATACAAATAGAGAAATGTATCAGCTTTTTCTCTTTCCAGATTCATGTTTCTATTGAAAGTTACTTGTTTCCTATGTAAATTTTCAAATCACAAATTAACCTTTTTTTTTTCATTTTCTGTAAATTTTTCCCTTGATGGTCACTTATCACTGTATCTACATCAATTATAGAGAAAAATAATAAAACAAGGCTGGGTTCCAAATGCTAAGTGGTTTACTTGGCTTACTTATGGCCTCCATACTAGACCTAGCACATTAGCCTGACCAAAAACATGATTCAAATTCATACATCAGAAAAATAATAAATAACCAGATAATATGGATATTTCAGAGCAGTCACATAACTTATTTAAAGTCTGAATGCTAAATTCATATGCCAAGGATCTACTCTATTTCTTTTATTAACTTAGCTAAAGTATGAGTGGCTCTTCATAAAACAATTTTATTCTGAGTTGGTTTTTTTTTTAATTTTAGTTGTTAGCCTAGACTATTAACTTTTGACTAAATATCTTATTGAAAGGTGTTCATTTAAAGCATTAAACTTTTCACATGCTGCTCTTTAAAGTAATAATTTTTTACATTGTAGTGCTTGAAGATAGGTTATAAATATTCCATATACTTTTTGTTGTTTTATTATTTGGCATATACTGTTATTTCCTTTGTGGTCATATGTAATTCTTTGAAACTGAAAATAGAAATTTATAACCTGGGGAACTAAATATCATTTCTTTTGCAAAGATACCCAAATCTACCAATCTTAATGTTTAATTATCATGTATTTGATCACATTTTAAATAATGAAGTTTAACAAAATGATTGTGTAATTTATACAAATTTAAATTGAATTTTATTTCAAAATTTCCTTAACCAGGTCTTAGTCTAATTTCACATAAAATGAACATTAAGATAAATATTCCTTACTACATATGGTTCCTTAAAAATCATATTTAACCACCAATAACTGAAGGTAAAATGTTAATGTGTTCTTTTAAATACTTTTACTCCAACTCTAAAAATGTTTAAGAATTTCATTTTCTTATGCATTTCTGGTATACTCTCTGAGTAAAGTAGAAGTGGTTATCTTCGCAGTTCTTGTGGTACAAGCCTTTATGAAGCAGGATCTGTTGAAGGCTCTTTTAAGTTATTTTGGGAGAAAATGATAACAGGTAAAAGTTTATGCCCTTATTGAAGTGTCAATCCAAGGGGATATTAGTTGTTTGATATATATTAAATATATATGATTTAAAAGTTCTATGCCCTGCTATTAACTTTTACCATTTAAGATGTGTATAAAGAGTTGTTTGATATGGGGCTTTTTTTGCCTGTTAAAATACCATGTTCTAAAATTTATACTTTCTCTTCATTAGTGTAGAGATGTCATTTAATTGTGTAGTTTGGAATAGTTTTGTAATATATTTTTTGAGGGTCTTAAATGATCTCTTCCTAGTACTGGTTTTTTTAATGATAAATGTTAAATCACAGCAGCACAGAAATGTAAGAGAGAGAAAAGAAGGAAAGGAGGGAGGAAGGAAATGGTGAAAACAGGAACATGAATATCTGTACTTTTTAATATGATATTAAAATCTTTGAGACTAATTCTAGAACCTGTGTCATCCATTAATACCTGTACGGCTTTTCTATTAATTTACCCAATTTAATAGTTGCTTAAATTATTTAGAGATATTTTCTAAGAAGATTTTCAGAGTAGTTATCATTTAGAGCTCTTTCCTTTACCTCTGGTGTATTCCTTTGATTCATCAACATAAACATTTTGCCAAGTTCTGACTTTTATGAGACAAAATGCATTCATTAGGGAACCAATTTACTTTGTCTTTAAACTGAATAATTACACATATGTTATGAAAAAGGAAAAATATATTAGTCATTCAAAAACATGGTCCAGTTTTGGTCAGCCTTTCTGTATAGTGTGTTTGTTTTAACAATAGGTAGCAGCAAGAGATTTTCTGATCATATTAAGTGGTAATTATTTGTCATTGCTTTTGAGGGGATATAGTTAAACTTTGTAATAAAAATAACTTGTTTTATTTGTGATGATGTGCATAAAAGAGAGGAAATACAGTTTCTGATAAGAATTGAAAGTCCAGGAATAAATATAATGATGAGAATGAGTGCTTCTATCACTGGGGAACTTTATTCATCTAAGCACATATGAACAGTTGATCCTTGTAGTCATATATACCAGTAAACATTAATAACTTAACAGTCTGAAGTCAGTGCAGAAGATATGGAGCATTATTGAAAAATGGAGTCGAGCAGGTGGCACTTTAATATGTTCAGTGTCATGGTTGACTCTAAAGACTAGTCGAATGAAATTACTTGAGGTTCTAAAGATTTAAAAAGCGAACTCATTTTGCTGCACTGAGGAAATGCTACTGATCAGGCTTTCTGTGTCCCTTTTTTCTAGGCTAGAAAATATTAACCCTGAAGAAAATGACATGGTAAGCCATTCTCTGAGGAGATTTCTTGATGTCAGTCTTATATCTTAGAGGCTTAAGTTCAATTGAGTGGGTTTCAAGAACTAAGATGTGGGAAAAAGAAGAATTGACACACTAATAATGTACATCTTTGCTGCAATATGAAAATTCAATAACTTCACTCAGTCAATTTACAATTCACATGTGCCTATTAATTAAAACCCTATATTAAATAAAATATATTAAAACTTCATGTCTGACTAACATATAATGGTGTTGGTAGACATTACAGGAATTACTGAACAGAATAAACAATGCAGACACAGGGATAGCTATTCGGCAGAATGGAGCTATAATTGTGGATAGAGTCTACAAGACCAAAGACTGTAGAAAGAGAATAACTGCAGAAGAAATGAATGCAGTGATTGAAGAACGGAATGCTGCTTTGTCTCAGGTAACTCTGCATGTATCTGTAAAAGCATATACTTAGATTACTTCTCCCTCTTTTTTTACCATGAAAAAAAAATTACTTTTCCTTAGTAATTGTTACTTCACATTAGTTTTTAACATGGAATTAATTTCAAAATGATTAGATATATTAAGGTAATTGCATGTTTTATTATACTACTATTCAAATATATTCACCCTAATTTCTTAATAAAACTGTTAACTTGTTATAAGTATTTAGTTAATTCTGTAAAATCATCACTTTTAAATGAGACTCCTTATTAGGATCTTGGTTTTTTGAGGCCTGAGATGATGTCTTTATACTGTTTTATTCCCAGTGCCTTATATTAATGCCTTTTAGTAAACATTGTACATTACCTTAACCTTGCTCTAACAAACCTGATTACCTCCCTGAGGATACTGCTTCCACGGCAGTCCTCTGAGGTAGGGACTGTATTCTCTCCCACACCAGTTATATCACTAGGCTTGGAAGATTGTTTCTCGTTAGAGCTTTTAGACCAGTGTTTCTTTTTTCTGCCGAGACACCTTTGGAGGACTATTTTATCTCTTCTCCTTTCTCCTCTGATATCCAATCCCTTCACCCCAAACAAAGAGAGAACATGTTCTCACCATTTCGTCTACTAGCCTACCTGCATATGTACCCACATACTCTGCCTTTTCTATTTTACTATGGATCAGTGTCCCAACTTTTACTTTAGGACTATCTCTGTACTTCTGCGCTAATTCACATCTTTTCCTGCCTGCTCAAGATTAACCCTTAACCAACTCTTCTGTCTCCTACTTCATGAACTGTTTCCTATTACTTTATTTCTGTCACCATATAAAATGCTTTACTTTCTCGCATGGTAGCTAGGTGGAAGTTTTGATAAGTCTTGGTCTACTTCAGGTTCACCCCTGTATTTTGGGTAAGGCCTCTGGGCTGTCAAACTGAGAACTGAGTATTTACTAAGGCCTGTCTATTCCTGGCAGATCCTGTACTCTAATCTGTGTCTCCTCAGCATTGTAAGACTGTGGAAAACTCCACTGCTCTTTTCAGAGGACTCAGCTTTTTAACTTCCCAACCTGCACAGATTTGGAATTTGGCAAATGACTTGAGGAGGAAACCAGGCTCACATCTCCAGTTTTGTTACTTAAGCCCTACATACGGTGAAAAGCTAGACTAGTTTCTGTCCTCCATCAGGAGCCCTCTGCCTAGTCAAAGCCTGATTTCTCAGCCCCTTGCCCATGTCTAGAATCTACAAAACTCCCAGAGGAAAGTAAGTGACTGTAGATCCTCAAATCCCTCTGCAGTTAACCCCTCTTCAGAATCTTAGGCACTCAAATAATTGTTGCATCATCAGCCCTCTGATGCCTTTAAACCAATGATTTTTGTATTTAATCTGGCTCTTCTTGTTCTTGGCTGTAGTGTTGGTCTGCCACAAATGATTCTTTCCTACCTAGAAGTGGAAGCCTATCTTCAGGCTAGAATTGGAAAAGGCACTTAAACTTTTAAAAATAATCAATTGTTTCACCGTATTATACCCTCCCAAGTATATTCAATTTTAGAACATTCCTTAGATTTTTGAAGAGATAGCCAAAGCTATTTTGTGTGCTTGGAAACAAATATTATAGTATAAACTCAAGTATTTGACTTTTTAAATCATTTATTTTCTTAAGCTGACTAAAAATAAACATATGGAGCGTAATGAAATATTGCCTGCCACCCATTCTCTCTTCTCTTTCCTTTGCCCACACTACCTTTTTGGAATAAAAAGATAAATAAAAATAAATCAACATTTGGTAATATTTGCTAGCATGTCTTTATTCATAAATAGATATTATGTACCACTGCAATAAAACTGCTGCATAAAACTGGCTATATTTTATGGAGAAGCAGAAGTAGTTATTTATTTTGATTGTTTATATTATATATAATATATTTTATATATTATATACATTTATTTTATATCTGTGTACTTTCAAAGTCCCTTGGCTCAAATAGTATCCTGTTTGGGTTTTATGTTATAATCATTGTATGTTTAAACTTAACTCGTTCTGAATGACACCTATTTTTATCTTGATTTAAAAAAAAAAAAGTTCTAGTTTTAGAGTTACAGAAAAGTTTCAAAGATAGTACAGTACAGAGGGTTTCTATATACCCCTCACTCATTTCAGTTTTCCCTGACTTTATTGTTTTTTTATTACTATGGTATGTTTGTCAAAAGTAACAAACCAACACTGGCACGTGACTATTAACTCAGGATTTTATTCAGATTTCACCAGTTTTTCACTAGTATTCTTATGTTTCAGAATCCAGTTCAGGGTCTCACATTGTATTTAGTTGTCATGTTTTCCCAATCTGGCCGGTGACAATCAGTTTGGTTTTTTTTTTTTCCATGACTTTGACAGTTTCAAGGAATACTGGCTGTTTGTAGAATGTCTTTCAATTTGGGATTGTCTGATTTTTTTCTTTCATAGACTGAGATTATGAGATTTTTGGAAAGAATACCACAGAGATTTTTATTTTAGTTTTAAAGCTCTTGTTTAGCATCAGATGATTTCTAATTATACCGTGTCTTCTGTAGAATGCCAGAAAGCTATTGAAAATACTCAGATTCATTGAGAATTTCATGATTTTGATACATTTGTTATTTTATTTTGCAAATGAATTTAAAATCATTTATATACTTGAAATGATCTAGTTACACTAGACTTATCTTTTTCAGATAAAATTTTATCTTTTTTAGCTGAATCTTTATAATCCTTATTTATTCTAATTTTTTTTTCTCGTTTTTCTTCTATCCCAAACTGAGAACTGAAAGCCTTTCATAGGACAAATTAAAAATGTTATAATTAGCATTTTTGGGGTCAAAGAATTGTCTTGCCAACCAGTGCTTCATTCTTTGTCATTTTATTGGTCCATGCATGCTCACATATTTTATTGAGATTGTAGAAATACCTCAAAGTAGAGGATAAAGCTGGGAATGTCCATTTCTTTACTATCTTCCTTTTTTAGAATATTTCAGTTTATCCTTCTATATAAACATAAAATTTAGAATTTTAAATGAAAACATTTTCATAAAGTCATAGAATTTTAAGTTTCATAGGACCTTAGAGGCCATCTACTTAAATTATCTACTAAATTGAGTACTCCTATCTATGGTAATTTTGAATTTAGCCAAACATCCATCTTTTCTTAATATCTAGCTGTTTATATCAGAGCATTTGGCTGATAAATGATATTGAAGCAAGTAAATTAAAATATCTGTGTTACCAGTAATGTCCTAAGTCAGACAGGCTAGGACTAGAGCTATGATTGGCTCTAAGGCACACACCAAAAAGGGAAACAAGAATTTGAACTAGCCAGAATTGGTGGAATTAGTTTTGATGGCTGACCTTATTGGGAACTGCAGTAATCCAGATAACCATTCTTAGGGGTTCTGGCAAAATTGGAATAGCTTTAGGCTATTTTTTTTATGTCCAAGGACATGCGTAGATTTGAGTAGGGCCTGGCAGCAGGAGGCTTTGGGCCTTGTTGATGCTTGTAGTTGATGATGATATAGAGATTTTTTTTTTATAGGATCCCAGCTAGAGCCTAGAGTATTAGCTGAGGGGTCCAGCCCCTGAAACCTGAAATTAGCAAAAGCTAGGCCATGGATATAGGGATTTGGAAATGGGCTTTAGCCAAAAGGGCTGGGAAGTGGGGAGGGTTGGTAACTAAAATATATTCAAAACACCAAGGCAAAAGCCTTGCCACAAAGATTTAGGATTTAGCAGGGATGAGGGAAGAAAGTGGTAAAGTCTGTATACACATGGGTGTTTGGAATCTATTCCAAGTATAAGGGATAATATGCTTATGACTCTTGGACTAATTTTATCCCTGCCTAGTAATAAGACTGGGGCTTTGAGTATATTGCCAGGTTTGATCCAATTAGTTCAGGAGCTATGCAAGGAGGAGCTAGCAGGCTAAATACTTTTAGGTAAGAGCAGAAGCTAGCACTATTTTCTCTTTTTAAGGTTAAACATCTCAGCATCCTTTAATATACCCTGGTTTCCTCAAAGCCTTTTACTTTCATGTTTCCTAGATGTTAGTTTCGTCTTGTTGGTCTATCAAGGCTGAATGAGTATAAGGTGATCATACATTCCTATTTGATTACCACAGAGAATCTTAACTCTCCATTATTCTAAGAAAATGAGTCATTCCCAATATCTAAAATTTCTAGGTAATCTAACATCATCCTTTTAAATGTGCACTTTTATTGTTTTTTGGTTGTTGAAAATATTGTCAAAACATTTATGTCTCTCCTTTTAAATAGAATAAAATGATCACAGTTTTTTTGATAATTTAGTGACTTCATTTTTGTCAAATGTCATAATAATAGCAGTAGATCCA